>ML106925.1:24391-64354 GCA_003697995.1 Taxidea taxus jeffersonii
TGGAAGTTTTCCTTCCATTTCTATTTTTTGGAACAGTTTCAGGAGAAGAGGAATTAATTCTTCTTTAAATGTTTGGTAGAATTCCCCTGGGAAGCCATCTGGCCCTGGGCTTTTGTTTGTTTGGAGATTTTTGATGACTGCTTCAATCTCCTTACTGGTGATGGGCCTATTCAGCTTTTCTATTCTTCCTGGTTCAGTTTTGGCAGTTTATATGTCTCTAGGAAAGCATCCATTTCTTCCAGATTGTCGAATTTGTTGGCATAGAGTTGCTCATAATATGTTCTTATGATTGTTTGTATTTCTTTGGTGTTGGTTGTGATCTCTTCTCTTTCATTCATGATTTTATTTATTTGGGTCCTTTCTCTTTTCTTTTGGATAAGTCTGGCCAGGGGTTTATCAATCTTATTAATTCTTTCAAAGAATCAGCTCCTAGTTTCATTGATTTGTTCTATTGTTTTTTTACTTTCTATTTCATTGATTTCTGCTTTGATCTTTATTATTTCTCTTCTCCTGCTGGGTTTAGGCTTTCTTTGTTGTTCTCTCTCGGGTTCCTTAAGGTGTAGGGTTAGGTTGTGTATTTGAGACCTTTCCTGTTTCTTGAGATAGGCTTGTATCGCTATATATTTTCCCCTCAGGACTGCCTTTGTTGTGTCCAACAGATTTTGGACTGTTGTGTTTTCATTATCATTTGTTTCCATGTTTTTTTTTCAATTCTTCTTTAATTTCCTGGTTGACCCATTCATTTTTTAGAAGGATGCTGTTGAGTCTCCATGTATTTGTGCTCTTTCCAAATTTCCTCTTGTGATTGAGTTCTAGCTTCTGAGCATTGTGGTCTGAAAATATGCAGGGAATGATCCCAATCTTTTGATACCTGTTGAGACCTGATTTATGACCCAGGATGTGATCTATTCTGGAGAATGTTCCATGGACACTAGAGAAAAATGTGTATTCTGTTGCTTTGGGATGGAATGTTCTGAATATATCTGTGATGTCCATCTGGTCCAGGGTGTCATTTAAGACCTTTATTTCCTTGTTGATCTTTTGCTTCGATGATCTGTCCATTTCAGTGAGGGGTGTGTTAAAGTCTCCAACTATTGTATTCTTGTCAATGTGTTTCTTTGATTTTGTTATTAATTGGTTTATATAGTGGGCTGCTCCCATCTTAGGGGCATAGATATTTAAAATTGTTAGATCTTGTTGGACAGACCCTTTGAGTATGATATAGTGTCCTTCCTCATCTCTTATTATAGTCTTTGGCTTAAAATCTAATTGATCTGGTATAAGGATTGCCACCCCACTTTCTTCTGATGTCCATTAGCATGGTAAATTGTTTTCCACCCCCTCACTTTCAATCTGGAGGTGTCTTCAGGTCTAAAATTAGTTTCTTGTAGGCAGCAAATTGATGGGTTTTGTTTTTTTATCCATTCTGAAACCCTGTGTCTTTTGATTGGGGCATTTAGCCCATTTACATTCAGGGTAACTATTGAGAGATATGAATTTAGTGCCATTGTATTGCCTGTATGGTGATTTTTACTGTATATTGTCTCTGTTCCTTTCTGGTAATACTTTTAGGGTCTCTCTTTGCTTAGAGGACCCCTTTCAATATTTCCTGTAGAGCTGGTTTGGTGTTTACAAACTCTTTCAGTTTTTGTTTGTCCTGGAAGTTTTTTATCTCTCCTTCTATTTTCAATGATAACCTAGCTGGATAAAGTATTCTTGGCTGCATGTTTTTCTCGTTTAGTACTCTGAATATATCATGCCAGTTCTTTCTGCCCTGCCATGTCTCTGTGGATAAGTCGGCTGCCAATCTAATATTTTTACCATTGTATGTTACAGACTTCTTTTCCCTTGCTGCTTTCAGGATTTTCTCTTTGTTGCTAAGACTTGTAAATTTTACTATTTGATGGTGGGGTGTGGACCGATTCCTATTGATTTTGAGGGGTGTTCTCTGCACCTCCTGGATTTTGATGCTTGTTCCCCTTGCTATATTAGGAAAGTTCTCTACAATAATCCTCTCCAGTATACCTTCTGCTCCTATTTCTCTTTCTTCTTCTTCTGGAATCCCAATTATTCTAATGTTGTTTCGTCTTATGGCATCACTTATCTCTCGAATTCTCCCCTCGTGGTCCAGTAGTTGTTTGTCTCTCTTTTGCTCAGCTTCTTTATTCTCTGTCATTTGGTCTTCTATATCACTAATTCTTTCTTCTGCCTCATTTATCCTAGCAGTAAGAGCCTCCATTTTTGATTGCACCTCATTAATAGTTTTTTTTTTTTTTTTAATTTCAACTTGATTAGACTTTAGTTCTTTTATTTCTCCAGAAAGGGCTTTTATTTCTCCTGACAGGGTTTCTCTAATATCTTCCATGCCTTTTTCGAGCCCGGCTAGAACCCTGAGAATCCTCGTCCTGAATTCCAGATCTGACATATTACCAGTGTCTGTATTGATTAGGTCCCTAGCCTTCGGTCCTGCCTCCTGTTCTTTTTTTTGTGGTGAGTTTTTCTGCCTTGTCATTTTGTCCAGATAAGAATCCACTGTTCTCCTTGTTAAGTGAACTTGGTCTTGGCTGGATTTCTTTGATCTTCTGGGGGAGGGGCCTGTTGTAGTGATTCTCAAGTGTCTGCCCCAGGCGGAATTGCACCGCCCTTACCAGGGGTCGGGCTAAGTACTCCTCTCAGGTTTGCTTTCAGGAGCTTTTGTTCCCTGAACGCTTTCCGTAGAGTAGAGTTCCGGAGGACGGGAATGACAATGGCGGCCTCCCAATCTCTGGTTCAGAGGAGCCGAGAGCTAGGGGCCCCAGTCTTCTGTGCGCCTTCATAGAAAAGCGTTTAATCCCTCCGGTCTCCCCAGCCCCGTTTGCACACGGGGACTGCGCGCTTGGGGACTGCGCGCGCTCAGGGACCACGCTCAGAGAAAATCGTGCGTAAGCAGTCCCGTCTCACTGGCTTCTGGGAGCGCTCCGAGCTCACCCAGCCTGTGACCAAGCATCTCTGTCTCTGGCAGAGTCCCACCTGGAGTCTCCAAACCTCGTAGTTCCCTGAGCTCTCCCAGGTCGGAGTCTCCCCAGATCTTGTGGGGACCCCTCGCACAGAGCACCGGCCCATGTCACAGACCACTAGGAAACCTCATCTCTGTCTCTGCAGCCGGCTTCCCCGCTCTAATACCTGTGAGCTCTGCGACACTCAGACACCCCCGATCCTTATGTGACCCCGCGGTACCTGAGTCCACGTTGTCCCCGTGAGGTCTTCACCCCAGTTTAGCCTCTGGACGATGTCCCTCCGTGGAGCTGACTTTTAAAGTCCTGATTTTGTGCTCCGCCACTTGGCGGGTGCTGGCCTCTCCCCCTGGGGTCAATCTTCCCGTCGTGTTGGATTCACTTCTCCCCTGGTCCTACCTTTTAGAAAGTGGTCGATTTTCTGTTTCTAGAATTGTTGTTTTTCTTCTCTTTGATCTCCTATTGGATTCATAGGTGTTCGGAATGGTTTGATAGGCTATCTAGCTGATCTGCTGTCTGATGTCGTCTCAGCCTGCTACTTCTCTGCCATCTTGACTCTCCCACCTCTCATTGCAGTTTTGATTTGTATCTCCCTGATGGCGTTGAGCATCTTCTCATGTGTCTATTAGCCATGTTTATGTCTTCTTTAGAAAAATGTCTATTCAAGTCTTCTGCCCATTTCTTCACTGGACTATTTGTTTTTTGGGTGTTGAGTTTGATAAGTTATTTATAGATCTAGGATACAAACCTTTTATCAGGTATGTAATTTGCAAATATCTTCTCCCATTCTGTTCGTTGGCTTCTAGTTTTATTGACTCTTTCCTTTGCTGTGCAGAATATTTTTATTTCAATGAAGTCCCAATAGTTCACTTTTATTTTTGTTTCCCTTGCCTCTGGAGATGTCTCTAGTAAGAAGTTGCTACCGCCGAAGTCAGAGGTTACCACCTATGTTCTTCTCTAGGATTTCGATGGTTTCCTTTCTCACGTATAGGTCTTTCATCCATTTTGAAATTATTTTTGTGTATAGTGTAATAGAGTAGCCCAATTTCATTCTTTTGCATGTTGTTGTCTAGTATTCCCAACACTATTTTTTGAAGAGACTGTCTCTTTTCCATTGGGTATTCTTTCTTGCTTTGTAGAAGATTAGTTGACTGTATAGTTGAGGGTCCATTCCTGGGTTTTCTCTTTTGTTCCACTGATCTATGTGTCTCCTTTTATGTTAGTACCAAACTGTCTTGATGATTACAGCTTTGTAATACAGTTTGAAGTCTGGAATTGTAATGCCTCCAGCTTTGCTTTTCTTCTTCAAGATTCCTTTGGCTATTTGGGGTCTTTTGTGGTTGCATACAAGTTTTAGGATTGTTTGTGCTAACTCTGTGAAAAACACTAGTGGTATACTAATAGGGATTGTATTAAATGTGTAGATTGCTTTGGGTGGTACAGACATTTTAACAATATTTATTCTTCCAATCCATAAGCATGGAACATTTTTCCATTTCCTTAAGTCATCTTGGATTTCTTTTGTAAGTGTTTTATGGTTTTTAGAGTACAGATCTTTTACCTCTTTGGTTAGGTTTATTCCTAGGTATCTTATGGATTTTTGTGCAATTGTAAATGGGATCAATTCCTTGATTTCTCTTTCTGCTACTTCATTATTGGTATATAGAAATGCAACAGATTTCCGTATGTTGATTTGGTATCCTGTGACTTTACTGAATTTGTGTAAAAGTTTTAGCAATTTTTTGGTGGAATTTTCCAAGTTTCCTACATAGAGTATTATGTTATCTTCAAATTGTGAAAGTTTAAATTTTCCTTGATGATTTAGATGATTTACTGAAAAGTTTACTTTTTTTACTGGAAAGTTTAAACTTTTCCTTGATGATTTAGATGATTTTACTTATTTTTGTTGTTGACTGCTGAAGCTAAGGCTTAAGTACTATGTTAAATAACAGTGGTGAGAGTGGACATCCCTATGTTGTTCCTGACCCTAATTAAAGGAAAAGCTCTCAGTTTTTCCCCACTGAGGATATTAGTTGTAGAATTTCCTTATATGGCCTTTGTGATGTTGATATGTGTCCCCTTTATCCCTACTTTGTTGGGGGTTTTTAATCAAGAATGGATGTGTACTACTTCTTCTGCATATACTGAGAGGATCATATAGTTCTTATCCTTTCTTTTATTAATGTGGTTTATCACATTGATTGATTTGTGAGTATTAAACTATCCTTGCAACCCAGGAATAAATCCCACTTGATCATAGTGAATGATTCTTTTAATGTACTGTTTAATTAATGTATTATGAATTAATGAATATATTAAATAATACATTAAATAAATATATATGTACATTTATTATCACATAATCATATAAAAGCATTTATAACTGATATGATGGGAGAAACAAAAATAAAACCAACTTAAAATCTATCTCTTCTTTAATTTAATAAACAAATTTTACATTGTAAGTGCACAAGATCTATATCTTATCAAGATATTTTGGTCTCTGTCCTCATGAAGATTATAATCTATATGGCAAGTTGGTAAATAAAAAAACTATAACATAAAATATTATAAGCACACTTGGTTATTGAACCTAGCTTGTCCTATAGGCTCAGAAAATACATTTTCATACAAAGAAAATGCCTTATTGGAAAGCAAAAGAAAACATAGACATTGACTAGTATAGTAACTGTATAGGGAAATAGCACATGTGAAGAGCTGATATTGCAGAAAGGAGTGGAGTACATTTGAGGAACTGAAAGAAAATTATCGGGGCTAGAATATATGGAGAAAAGGAAAGTTTGATTCATGATAAACCTGGAGACACAGATGACAATGAGAATACTCAGGGTTATGATGAATTATTTTTTAAAAATTTAAAAATTTTTGAATTTAAGGGACAATCGCATTGAATTTAAGGGACAATCACATGGTATTAAGCTAAAATCTAAGTTTTCCACTTTAATTAATTGTTTATTTAGAGAGCCCACATATATGCAAGTGGGGGGAGGGGCAGAGGGAGAGGAAGAGAATCCTAAATAGGCTCCACACTTGGCGCCAAGTGTGGAGCCTGAAGTGGAGATTGATCTCAGGGCCCGGAGATCATGGCCTGAGCTGAAACTGAGTCAAATACCCAACTCACTGAGTTACCTAGGCACTCCTTAAGTTTTCTACTTCAAAACATTTTCTTTTTTTAATTTAAAAAATAAATTTGGGGACGCCTGGGTGGCTCAGAGGGTTAAGCCTCTGCCTTCGGCTCAGGTCATGATCTCAGGGTCCTGGGATCGAAAGCCGTATAGGGTTCTCTGCTCAGCGGGGAGCCTGCTTCCCCACCCCCTCTCTCTGCCTGCCTCTCCGCCTACTTGTGATCTCTCTGTGTCAAATAAATTAAATAAAATATTAAATAAATAAATAAATAAATTTGAAGGAGGCAAAATGAATGTGGGGTCTCTGATTAAGTCATTTTTGTGATAGGACTAGAGAGATTAATAAGGGATTGATTTTTTGGTGTCAATATTTGGTCTCTGCATTCAAATAAGAAAATATGTGTTATTTATATTATAGTATATATTCAAACATATCTTTTTTTTTTAATATTTTACTTATTCATTTGACAGACAGAGATCACAAGTAGGCAGAGAGGCAGGCAGAGAGAGAGAGAGAGAGGAGGAAGCAGGATCCCTGCTGAGCAGAGAGCCCAACACAGGGCTTGATCCCAGGACCCTGAGACCATGACCTGAGCAGAAGGCAGAGGCTTTAACCCACTGAACCCCCCAGGTGCTCCATATTCAAATATACCTTATTTCATTTTATTTTCTTAAATTTTTTTTTTTTTTTTTTTTACTTGACACAGAGAGAGAGAGAGAAAGAGAGCATAAGGAGGGGGAGCTGCAGAGAGAGGGGGAGAAGCAGGCTCCCTACTGGCAGGGAGCCTGATGTGGGGCTTGATCCCAGGATCCTGGGTTGATGACCTGAGCTGAAAGTAAACACTTAAACATATGAGCTACCCAGGTGTCCCCAAATATATTTTATATATTGACATAGATTGATGAGATAAAAATACCAAATATATATATAGGTGAATATTTAATATATCAATGCACATTTATGTATAATGTATATTCAAAAGTATTTTTACATGTATTTTACTTGAAAAAATATTTATTTATTTACTTATTTATTTAAAGATTTTATTCATTTATTTGTCAAAGAGAGTGCACAACCAGGGGGAGAAACAGGTAAAGGGAGAAGAAGGCTCCCCGCTGAGTAAGAAGCCAGATGTGGGACTGGTTCACAGGACCCTGGTAATATCATGACCTGAGCCCAAAGCAGATGCTTAACTGACTCAACCACCCAGGTGCCCCTTTTAATTAAATATATATAAAAAATATATTGTTGGATTCAATTTGCTAGTACTTTGTTGAGAATTTTTCCATTCATATTCATCAGGGATATTGGCCTTTAGTTCTCATTTTTAGTGGGGTCATTTTCTGGTTTTGGAATCAAGGTAACGCTGGTTTCACAGAAAGAGTTTGGAAGTTTCCCTTCCATTTCTATTTTTTGGACCATTTTAAACGTCCAGTAGAAATCCCCTAGGAAGCCATCTGGCCCTGGACTTTTCTTTGTTGGGAGATTTTTGATTACTGATTCAATTTCTTTATTAGTTATCAGCCTGTTCAAGTGTTCTATTTCTTCCTGTTTCAGTCTTGGTAATTTATATGTATCAGAATTTATCCATCTATTTCAGGCTTTCCAGTTTGTTGGCATATAATGTTTCATAATATTCTATTACAACTGTTTGTATTTCTGTGTTGTTGGTTGTGATCTCTCCTCTCTCATTCATGATTTTATTTATCTGGGTCCTTTTTCTTTTCTTTCTGATAAGTTGGGCTAGAGGTTTGTTAGTTTTATTAATTCTTTCAAAGACCAGCTCCTGGGTTTCATTGATGTGTTCTATGTTTTGTTTGTTTGTTTGTTTGTTTGTTTTATATCATCTGTTTGTGCTCTAATCTTCATTATTTCCCTTCTTCTGACACCTTTAGGTTCTTTTTGTTTTTCTTTTTCTAGCTTCTTTAGGTGTAAGGTTAGGCTGTGTATTTGAGATTGTTCTTGCTTCTTGAGGTAGGCCTCTTAGGACTACCTTTGCTGCATTCCAAAGGTCTTGGATCATAGTCATTTCATTTTCATTTCCTTCCATGTATTTTTATTTCTCTTTTAATTTCCTCACTGGCCCATTCATTCTTTAGTAGGATGTGCTTTATCTCTATGTATTTGTGGTCTTTCCAATTTTTTTCTTATGGTTGACTTTAAGTTTCATAGTGTTGTGGTCTAAAGGTTTGAATAGTATGATCTCAGTATTTTTGTACTTGTTGAGCCTGATTTATGACCTAGTATGTGATCTATTGTAGAGAATGTCCCATGTGCTCATGAAAAGAATGTGTATTCTGCTGCTTGTGGATACCATGTTCTGAATATATCTGTTAAGTCTATCTGGGCCAGTGTATCATTCAAAGTCATTGTTTACTTGTTGATTTTCTGCCTAGATGATCTATGAAGTAAGTGGGATGTTAAAGTCCTCTACTATTATCAATGAGTTATTTATGTTTGTTATTAATTATTAATATTTGGGTGCTCCCAAGTTATGGTGTTAATATTTTTAATACTTTCAGGGTAGGAGTGGGGAGAGGTAAGAGATATAAAATCATTCTGATTTGATTGTCACTATCATGTAATGGATTGACAATCTCTAGGTCTGGCAGAAATTTAAAACTGACTTTTTCTTTCAAGGGGTATTTCTGTAGGTTCTCTAGAGTTGAACTGTCCAATATGGTATTGGTGCAATTTGAAGCTACTGAGCACTTGGAATGTGGTTAATATAAGAGTAAAATGCATTCTGATTTCTGAGGCTTGGTATAAAAAAGAACGCAAAGAATCTCATTGGGGTGCCTGGTGGGCTGAGTTGGTAGAGTATGCAACTCTTGATCTCTAGGTTGTAAGTTCAAGCACCACGTTGGGTGTAGAACCTACTAAAAAAGAGGAATCTCACTGACTTTTTTTTTGTCCATTTTGACTATGATATTGAATAAAAATGTATTAAATATCACATTATATCTTAAATTAGAAAAATAGGAAATAATTTAAATTATTAAATGTTAAAAATACTTTCCCTTCTTTCTTTTCCATTTCCTAAAATATGGCTACTGGAAAGTTTAAAATTACATATGTGGTTCATATTGTATTTCTAATGGACAGTGTTGCTTAAGAATATCCCTTTTTAGGCTTCATGATATAATTTCCTTGGCAGAAGCAGCACTCTTCCTTCAGATGGTTACTTCAAATACAACTTTGGCTTGTGCCCCAATGACACACCTCATTATACTTACTGCCAGAGTCTCTTTACATTGGAAGGCAGAAGATTCTGGGCTGAAACTCACTCTGTGGGTTCCTCATGTGGAACTTGGGATTTGTAATGGATGCTGTGATGCACTGCCCAGATTCTCCCTGAAGAAAGAAGGACTTAATCCCCCATTTAGTAGGAGGGCTAATCTCAGCTATCATCCCTCTTTGGGAATATATCACCTGTGGTCACACTTCCTTCCTTGAGCATTTAGTGTCCACAGGCTGAATAACACATGGATATAAAGGACCTCCCTATTTGTACCAACTCAGGTAAACTCTAAAGAGCCATTCAGCTTTGTAGCTCAATTTCTCACTTAGCCCTCCCTTCCACAGTGATGATCCCCATTGTAATCACTAAAACATTTCTCATAAACTAGTTAATCTGTGTCCCAGAGTCTGCTTCCTGGGAGGACATTGCACAACATTATGGCACATTGACTCATGAAAAACAAGTATAAGTTCTTTCCACACAAAATAAATAGACAAATAAAATAAGACAAAATGGTTTATTCCATTGACACTAGTACCTTTCTTGGTCCTGGACAAAACACCATACCACTAAGCATACTTCTCAATTACCGAGGACACACTCAAGCTCTCAAAGGAATCTCACTGAAATCTTTTCATTTGGCTTATGGTTAAGCAGATCTTTTTCTCTTTCCAACTTAATAGGAAGGTGAATTCATAACCCTAATTATCTCCAAAGGAATCCTTCAAAAATTCTCTCCCTATATCACTTTCTTGTCTTTATCCTTCTCAAGAGTCTGTCACAGGTTTTTGGCCATAACATTGCAGCACTATTTTTGTTTGTTTGTTTGTTTTCTTTATGCCTCAACATAAACTGAGGCAAGAAAGAAAGAGTGAGGTGTTTGAGCATTTGGTTGCTTGTATAAGGTATGAAATTCCCATGTCTCCCCTGCTTTAAAAACACCAGAATAATACAAATTCAATAAAAATATCAGAAGACTGTAAGAACTAGTGGAAGTCAACACAATTTATGCTAATTCAAATGAGCATTTCAAATGATTTTTCAATGTTACAAGTAAACACAATTACTTTAAAAATATTTCAGAATTTCTTTTTATGATTGAATGTATCCTTACATTTCTAAATTTATAACATTGATATTGAGACAAATTATAAACAACTCCTTATAAGACTAGAAAACAAGACAAATATGAATTCTAAATCTTTTTCTTTTTATATAGGAGCAATGTGTTAATGTGACAAATTAACCTATAGATTTTTCTGAAATTCAAATAAAAGGAGTAGTTATAATTAACTATAAGCAAATTCTAAGTGTCAATGTAGTATAAGAGGTACAAGTACTCCCTTCCATTTTAATATGATATTCTATTTGCAAATAAGCTTTTTATATTACTTTTATTATATTTTTTTCACAAAATTATGCAAAGTATACAAAATAAGTGTTATTTCCATTAGTGGCCTAATAAAGTTAAGTAATTTGTTCAAGGTCATATAACATGTAAGTAGAGGATGAACTTAGAATTCAGGTCTTCTCATTTATATGTTATCATCCATTTCATCCCTTATCTGTGAGTAAGCCAATTTTTCCCATTTCTCCCTTGTCTCAATTTTGACCACAAGTAATTTTTATAACACCATTTAGTATTTGATTTTACATATGTAAACAGTAATTATTTTCTAATGGCTTAGTATTGTTTAGATTCCTTTCCTAAACATGTTTGGTATCTATTTTCTTTATTGTGAGAAAGCTTAGCAAATTTGATAACATCTTTAGAATATTTTGTATACTCTTTATTTCTACATAATTATACATCACAATAGTAAGTGTTAAAGAGCTAATCTGCATGCCCCATTATTCAGTACCTACTCTATAAAATTAGTATTATAAGTCATTATAAGGAATAGAATGTACTTATTAAAGCATATCTTGTATCTACATTAAAATGTAAAATACTTTTAGAAATTGGATTTTATACTGAATGACATTTTCAAAATTAGTATTAAGACTGGTCCTTCAATTCTAATACTACTACAAAATCTTTGTAGCATATTTTTGGTACATCTCTCTGGTCTTTCCCCAGTCTACCAAAACACAGCCTAGTTTTTAGGTTTGGATTTTTTTATTTTGGCTTTTAATCACTTGAAAGACCATAGTAATTGAAAATTTCCTCATGTTCTATATAAATAAATCACTGTATATAAAATAATGGGTTCCTTGGCCTAGTGTTTCAAGGTGAAAAGCAGAAGATAAGCCTTACTGCTAGTAAGGAGGAGATTTAAAACAAAGAAATCTTCTTAATATTCCTTGGAATATGTTTTGGTATTTATATTAAAAGCTACTTCCTTATATGGTAAGACAAGAAAGAATAATAAAGTTACAACAAAAGTTGAATTTGTATGTAACATAATTTGTGAGGTCAACTGTAAAAATACTGCTGACTTTCCAATGCAAAGATGACATTTTCTGAACCCCTACCAGGAAAGCATGTACATTATTTTCTTTTAAGAATATTGATCGATTTGCAGTAACTGATTCATTTTCTTTCACAGGGTCCTTGTTGAAAGTGTAAAAATGGTTTGGGTCAATGTCTGTATTCATGAAAGAAAGAAAAAGCTGACAAGATTAAATCCCCACTATTGGCCTCATTAGTATATTTCGAAGAAGCAAATCATCAGCCTCAGAAACCATATTAGCATTTTTATAATATTAGTAGTAGTAGTAATATTATTTTTATTATTTGGTGGACAGGTAGATCAAACAATTTCTTAGTTCTATAATCCAGTCAAATCTTTTATTTAATAAATCTTTACTAGGTTATTTTACTAAAACCCATGATAGAAATAAATAACTTGTTTTCCAAAAACTTACAGTTCCATTATGAAACAATGTATGCACACATAATTTCCAATAATATTACAGAATGGTGATTTTTTTTCAACATGAAGATATAACTATTGTAAATATTTAGGCACCAATGTGGGAGCATCCAAATACATAGAGCAAAAATTAATAGCCATAAAGAATGAAATTGATAGTAATAAAGTAACAGTAAAGGGCTTTAATACCTCCCTGCATCAACGGATGGATCCTCCAGACAGGAAATAAATAAGGAAACAGTGGATTTGAATGATACATGGGACCAGGTGGATCTAACAAATTAATAACCATAAAGAATGAAATTGATAGTAATAAAGTACAGTAGAGGGCTTTAATACCTCACCTGCATCAATGGATGGATCCCCCAGACAGAAAATAAATAAGGAAACCATGGATTTGAATGATACATGGGACCAGGTGATCAAACAGATATATTCAGAATATTCCATCCCAAAATAGCAAATTATGCACTTTTTAAGTATTATGCATGAAATATTCTCTAGAAAAATCATATCAGGCATCTTTTCTGACCACAGTGGCATGAAACTAGAAATCAACCACAAGAAAAAATCTGGAAAGAACACAAATACATGGAGGTTAAATAAATAATGCTACTAAACAATGAATAGGTTAACTAAGAAATCAAAAAAGAAGTAAAAAATACATGGATAAAAATGAAAATGAAAATACAATGGTCCAAAATCTTTTGGATGCAGCAAAATCTATTCTAAGAGAAAAAGTATAGCAATACAGGGCTACCTCAGAAACAAGAAAAGCCTCAAACAGCACCTAATCTCACACCTAAAGGAGCTAGGGAAAGAAGAAAAAACAGAGGTCAAAACCAGTAAAGGGAAGGGAATAATAAAAGGTAGAAATGAGTGAAATAGAGATTAAAATAACAATAGAACAGATCAATGATACCAGGAGCTGGTTCTTTTAAAAGAGCAACAAAACTGGTTAACATTTAGCCAAACTCATCAAAGAGAAAGAGAAAAAGAGAGGCACAGAGGGAGAGAGAAATGAAAAGGAGAAATAACAATCCACACCATAGTTACACAAAGATTATGAGAAAATTATATGCCAACAAATTGGACAGCCTAGAAGAAATAGATAAATTCCTAGAAACATACAACCTCCCAAAACTAATTCAGGAAGAAATAACAAATTTTAGCAGATCAATTACTAACAATGAAACTGAATCAGTAATTTAAACAACAAAAACAACACTGAACAAACAAAAGTCCAGAACCAGACAGCTTCACAGGTGAATTCCACCAAGCATTTAAAAGAAAATTGATATTTATCCTTTTCAAGCCCTTAAAAAAAATGAAGAGTAAAGAAAGCTTTCAAATTCAGTCTATGAGGCCAGCATTACATAAAGACACTAAAAAAAAAAAAAAAAAAAAAACTTCAGTTCAAAATTTCTGGTGAACATAGATACAGAAATTCTCAACAAAATATTGGCAAACCAAATCCAACAGTACATTAACAAAATCATTCACTATAATCAAGTGGGATTTATTCCAGGGATGTATATGTGGTTCAATATTTATAAATCAATTAACATCATACATTGCATTAACAAAAGAAAGGATAAAAACCATATAATCACTTCAGTAGAGGCAGAAAAAAAAAATCTGAAAAAGTACAACATCCATTCCTGATAAAAACTCTCAACAAAGTAAGTTTAAAGGGGACATGCCTCAACATAGTAAAGACCATATATAAAAAACCCATAGGGTAACATCATATTCAATGGTGAAAAACTCAGAGTTTTCCCTCTAAGTTCAGAAACAAGACAAAAATGTCCTCTCTCACCACTTGTATTCAACTTGGTACTGGAAGTCCTAGCCATAGCAATCAGACAAGAAAAAGAAATGAGGCATCCAAATAGGAAAGGAAGAATTAAAACTATCACTATTTATAGATGACATAATACTATGTATAGAAAACCCTAAAGACTCCATCAAAAAGAGAATACTAGAACAGACAAATGAATTAAGTAAAATCACATTATACAAAATCAATGTGCAGAAATCTGTTGCATTTCTATACAGAAATAATGAATAGAAAGAGAAATAACAAAAACAATGCCATTTACAATCACACCAAAAATCACTAAAAAA
Organism: Taxidea taxus jeffersonii; assembly: GCA_003697995.1. Lineage (NCBI taxonomy): Eukaryota > Metazoa > Chordata > Mammalia > Carnivora > Mustelidae > Taxidea > Taxidea taxus. The sequence goes on from ML106925.1 coordinate 38,776, forward strand.
CCGAGAAGTAAACTTAACCAAGAAGATGAAAGACCTGTACTCTGAAGGCTATAAGATATTGATGAAAGATATAGAAGGTGACACAAGCAAATGGAAAGATATCCCATGCTCATGGAGCAGGAAAACAAATATTGTTAAAATATTTGTATTACCTAAAACTATCTACAGATTTAATTCAATCTCTATCAAAATGCCAACACCATTTTTCACAAAAACTAGAACAAATAACATTTGTATGGAATCACCAAAGATCCCAAGTAGCTAAGGCTATCTTAAAAAAAGAAGAAAAAAACTGAAGGTATCACAATTCCAGATTTCAATATGTACTACAAAGCTGTAGTAATCAAAATTGTATGGTGCTGGCACAAAATAGACACATAGACCAGTGTCACATAGATTGGGAGAGCCCAGAAATAAACCCATGATTATATGGTTAATTACAACATTACATGGTCAATATGGTCAATATGACAAAGGAGGAAAGACTACACAATGGGAAGAAGACCATCTCTTCAACAGATAGTATTGTGAAAATGTGACAGCTACATGCAAAAGAATGAAACTAAACCACTGTCTTACACCATACACAAATGTTTTAAAGACCTAAATGTGAGACCTGACACCATAAAATTTCTAGAAGAAAACAGGCAGTAATCTCTTTGACATCAGCCTTAAAAAACATTTTTCTAGATCTGTCTCCTTTGGCAAGGGGCACAAAAACAAAATTAAAAAATTAAACTACTGGGATTATACCAAAATAAAAACTTTTGCACAGGGAAAGAAACCATCAACAAAAAGACAGCCCACCAAATGGGAGAAGATATTTGCAAATGACATATCTGATAAGGGGTTAAATGTCTAAAATATATAAAAAGTTCACACAACTTGACACCACAAACCCAAATATTACAATTAAAAAATGGACAGAGGACATGAGTAGGTATTTTCCAAAGAAGACATACAGATGGCCAACAGATATATGAAAAGATGTTCACCATCATTAATCATCAGGAAAATAATATCAAAGCCACAATGAGATATCACCTCTCATGTGTCAGAATGGCTAAAATCAGAAACAAGAAATAACAAGTGCTGGCAAGGATATGGAAAAAAAAGGAACTGCTGTGAACTGCTGGTAGGAATGTAAGTTTATGCAGCCACTGTGGAAAACGGTATGGAGGTTCCTCAAAAAATTAAAAATAGAATTACTAAATGATCCAGTAACTCCACTAGTGGGTGTTTATCCAAAGAAAACAAAAATATTAATTTGAGAAGATATACACCTTCTGTGTTTACTTATTCTTTACAATAACCAAGTTAAGGAAACAATCCAAGTACCCATTGATAGATGAGGGTATAAAGAAGATTTGGTATATATATAGATATATACACACACAATAAAATATTATCCATCCATAAAAGAATGAAATCTTGCCATCTGCAACAATATGAATGGATCTAGATGGTATAATCCTAAGTGAAATAAATCAGAGGAGAACAAATACCCCATGATTTCACTCATATAGAATTCTGGAATCATTATATTGCACATCTGAAACTAATATAATACTGTATGTTACTATAGTTGCATTTAAAATGTAAATTTAGGGACGCCTGGGTGGCTCAGTTGGTTAAGCGGCTGCCTTCGGCTCAGGTCATGATCCCAGTGTCCTGGGATCGAGTCCCACATCAGGCTCCTTGCTCGGCAGGGAGCCTGCTTCTCCCTCTGCCTCTGCCTGCCTCTCTGTCTGCCTGTGCTTGCTCTCTCTCTAACTAATAAATAAATAAAATCTTAAAAAAATAAAATGTAAATTTATTTTTAAAAAAGAACTTTTTTTCCCCCCTTTGGTAACTATGTTTATGAATTCCAAGTCCATTGACCATATTTCAATTGACTACAGCAACGTAAGCCCCAAATCCTTGGGTAACATATACTACACAAGTCCCTGAAGCTACTGACCAATAAAATCTTACACCATAGTCTTTATATCTTTGTTGGGTTGAAATATACATTCTTACTTCCAGAATTCTTACCTAGCTTTCAGACTTAGTTGGCATATGACCTCTGCTGAAATCATCCCCAAATACTCCAAGCAAAATTAATCAGAATCTGAGCTTTGCTTCAAAAACACCAGAGACATGCCATGATGAAACAGAAACAAACAAACAAACAAATAAAAGATTTTGGATTTCTCTTGTCAATTCTCATCTTTGCTGCTTACCTGCTATGGAACCATAGGTGATCATTTAACTACATGAGTCTCAGCTTCCTCTCATATAAAATGGAACTAGTATTCCTTCTGACAGGACTTACTGAAATAGCATATGTAAAACACAGTCCTGGGTATGTGATAAAGTACACAACAATATAAAACATCATTATATAATTATATATAAAATGCTTAGTATATAATAGGTGCACAGTAGTACTATTTTATACTAATAGCATCAAAATGATGTTTAGGATCCTATTTTCTTAATTAGCCTTAACTAATATATTTCTTTATGATTCTTTGTCAATGGAATTTAAAGACAAGAACTGTGCCTTTCTCATTTTATGTCCTTGGTTCAGGTAATTCTCTCAATTATAATAGATATTCAGTGAATGTTTGTAGAATCAATAGACCAATAAATGAATGGGACAAAATTTGAAATGATTATACGACATTTTGGTATACTGGGTTGATCTGGTAGTATGTAATTCAGTAAGAGTGTTTTGAAGAGTAATGGATGAGGACTACAGTGACAAAGGTTGAATTAGTAGTACTAGATTATGGGGAGTCAGGTGGCAATGCAGAAAAAATAAAGGCTTTTTTTGTGGGAGAGTAGTGGTTCGGCTTTTCCCCTTGTTCTTAATATTTTGGTAATTACGTGTTTTGTTCACCACTGTATAATGAACTCCAACATACAGTGACACTTAATATTTATTTTAAATGAAAATATACATGCACTGTACAAGAGGGATGAATTAGGTGCTGTTAAGATAATAAGACAGTACGGGAGAACAGAAACATCCTGAGGCTACAGAACACACATCTGATCCTTGCAAAGACAGAGGCACACAATGGGATTCAGTCAGGCCAGTACTATTTATCCTATTCCTTCTCCTTCCTATCCCTGAGCAGATAAGGAATAACTCAGTGTCTTGGCCTTCCACAGGCAGCCTTTACCTAAAAGGATTATGTTCTTTTTTCTTATTAATATTTATATATAGTTTCTCTAAGTCTATGACTCTGTCATATTAGTCAATTTCCCAATTGACCCATTTCCCCATCTGTAAAATGGGAATAGTAACGCCCTGACCTCATAGGATTGTTGTGAGGATTAAATGAGGGCAACTATGAAAGACAATTAATATTCAGCAAACACTTGATACACAATAAGCATTGAAATGTTAACTTATCCCCAACATTACCAAAGACTCATTCCTGTACAGGAAAAAGATCCTCTTTCATTTTTACCTTAAGAACTAAAAATTTAGATCTTAATCATATAACTTCATTGAATTAGGAATTAGGGTACAGGAGTTCTACTTTGCCACAGTCACTAACTTGTTAAGAGACCTTGATTAGGTCACTTAGCCTCTCTAGGTTTGGGGTTCCTCATCTGTAAAATAAATGCTTCCACTAAATGGTCTCCGCGGTCCTTTCTCACACTGTTTATAACCCAATATGCTGTGTAAAAGGCAAGTGATATATGAAGATCAGTCCTGACTGTGCAAGGCGCTGACCTTTCATGAGAGCAGTGGTCTACAGAGGAATGGGAAGGAAATGAGAATGCATGAAATTAAGAAGAGTGAAGATGAAAAGTAGAAGCAGAAAGCATCAAACAACCTGACCATAAATAAAGCAATGAGCTATAAAGACCTAACAGAATGTGATAGCAAGTAAATTAAAAAATCTAAGACAGAAGACACATATCTATGTTTAAAGGCAAAAGAAAGATAGCAAATTAAAAAAAAAAGATTAAAATGCATGGATTTCATTATCTCTTAATTTTCTTTTTTATATCTATTAATTTTCTAAAATTAGTCTAATTATTACTTTTCATTTCATCAACTTAAATTTTTTTATTGTCTCTATTAGTCACTTTTCAGAATTTTCTTCACTTTGTTTTATCATTTCAGAAAGCCCAATCAACAAGCTGTGAATTTTGTTCCCAGCCTAAGAAAGTTAACTTAAAACTAAGGTGGGTTTTAATGCATTTCCAGTTCCATTTCCTTTGTTCCATAGAATTATAATGCAACCAGAAGAAATTGTACCAAAGTAAAAACAACCCATGATCTTCTTGGTTTCTGTACTGCTTTGCACTTTAAACATAATGATACACTTGCCTATTTTGGCAGAACTAAGGATGCTATAATTACTGAGGCATAAGATAAGAAAAGAATTAGAGAATGAGTCAAATGAAAGAAAAAGGAGGTAACAGCTTAAAAATGAGGGTGCACATAGGCACTATGTAGCTGAGAGACAATGGTGTTTTAAGGAAGGGGAAGCATCTAAAAAAGAATTGGTAAATGGGAACCCAGTGAGAATTTGAGACTAGATGACTAGAATATCACATAGTCCAAATTCCGGTTCCTGGAATCTGGGATTTCCACTAAATGGGGGAAAAGTCTAGAAAAATCCCAAAGGCAACTCTTAAATGGAATGGTTACAATCATGTACCACACTAATATCTGCTTTGGAGAAACATTTATTATATAGCTTTTCATTTGCAACAATAAGATACCAAATGGTTAGCATTATCTATCTCCCTCAACTCCCAAATTAAAAAAAAAAAAAAGTCTTTGGTAATTCCATTTATTATTTAAGAAGAAAATATGCTTTTACATTTAATATGCTATTCAGCCTACTTTTTTATTTTAAACAATTAGAAATGCATACATAAATGGTTTAATAGTATTAGCACTTTGGGCTTTTAAAGATAGTAATTTGAATTCAAATATTTATCCCTAAATTCTATCTGAAAGTCTACTGCCTTCATTACAAAGAACAAAAACAAAACATTCTTCTGTCAACATTTTCTTTGGGCCTACCTAATAATGGAAAAACTGTTTTCAAATCCACAAACTGCTTTTTCTCCTTTAAATGTGACATGTGACCTGAAATTAGTGTCTTTGGATCAAGTGCAAAACTATTTCCTGCTAATCTGCTGTATCATAACCTTCTTTATAACTTGGCAGTAAGTTTTTTCATCCCATTTTGACCAGATTAAATCTCTATTCAACCTGCCCTTGAGTCACCATTTCTCAATAAGCCACCCAACATACTGCTCTGAATAGAAGTTTCCAGCAACACTTCTCTAAAAAGAGCATCCCTTCCCTCTTCCTAGATTATCTTTAAGATTTCCTTATTCCAGGGGCACCTGGGTGGCTCAGTTGTTAAGCGTCTGCCTTCAGCTCAGGTCATGATCCTGGGGTCCTGGGATCGGGCCCCACATTGGGTTCCTTGCTTGGCAGGAAGCCTGCTTCTCCCTCTCCTACTCCTCCTGCTTGTGTTCCTGCTCTCGCTATTTCTTTCTCTGTCAAATAAAAAAATAAAATCTTTAAAAAAAAAAAAAAAGATTTCCTTATTCCATTAAATGTTTCTAATCTCATCTCACTTTATTCAATATTTCTATTTAATGGAAGTCAAGAAAGGGCAGTAAGACAGTAAAATAAATATAAGGCAGACTCAGCTGGCTTTCCTTAGTGCCATCCTGAGCAGAACCATGGACAAACAAGCCAAAGCTTGCAGCCATTTCACACCATTCAAAAGATTCCCTGATACTACCTGAGTGTTAAAGCTCAGTTATCTCTTTATTCTTCATGGTAGGTATGGGTCTTCCATTTTGTGTCTAAGATTTGAAATCTCATTACCAGTTCCCACATATGAACACCCATTTCCTTCTTTCAGTATGTATAATACTCAAGGGGTATTATATGGAAAAGGAAGTCAAACATCAGTTTGGGGTGGAACAACAGAATAATGATATGTAACATACCACACAAGGTTAAAAGCCTAGATTATCTTAAATAAATAAATTAATATTTTCCCCAAGCCTATTCCTCTCAAATGATATTAATTGGGACTTTAATAATATAATTAAAATCAGTAGGTGAAAGAATAGTCACTAAAGGATTTTGAACTGAGGAGAAATAAGAGTTATTCTCATCTGACAGCTAGAAGAGGGTATTGTGATGGTCAAATAATTGATGACAAAGACCTGAACGTGGTCTTTGAACTAAATTAGAAAGAAGATGGATTCTAGAGATATCATTAAAAATGAAATCATCAAGATTTGAATTTTTTTTTTTTTTTTTTTTATTTTTTTTTTTTTTGCTATGATGAAGATAAAGGACAGAGTAAGGGGACCAGAGAGAAGACAAATTCTAGCATAGGTGACTGGAAAGATTAGTGTCCTTAAAAGACACCTAAAGGCATGAGTATATTGCATGTGTATTTTGGAAGGTGGATGATCAGTGCAGGACTGTGGATCTGGTATGCTGAATCTGAGTAGGTAAGCAGATAACCAGAAGAGATGGTTGGCAAAGAGTCAGAAATGTAGAACTGGAAAAAGTCAAGGCTGACTGAAGAGTCATCAGTGCAGAGAAGACATATTAGAGTACATAAATGGATACAATAAAAATGATAAAGATATAAAGAGAGAATAAGGACCAAGCATAAAATTCCAGTGAGTGCCTAAAATTAGGGAGCAAAGAGGAGGAAGTCAAAAGGTATATATCACTCAGCAATAATATTGATGGATCATCTGCTTCACCAAGATGGCAGAATAACAGGGTTAGTACTCAATAAGTTATAATAATATTATTATTCCATTTCTCTTACTTAAAAACAATCATTACTATTTTGCAAATATTGCCAGCATACAATTTATTCTCTATCCATGTGCAAGGTGTAAGATAATGTATTAGGTGTTGGAGGATACATTGATTAATAGGATGTGGTCCCTGACTTCAAGGAACTTATCCTGAAGAGTAGTCAAACATTCTCACTATGTATTTATAATGCATGATACTCACTCAAATTAAAGTAACTACAACTGAAACTCTTTTAATCAATAACTTACCCTTGAATAGGACTTCTAACCTTACTTTGTACGAATTTTCTCACTTATCATCTCATTTAATCTTTATGACAACTCTGTTAAGAAAGACAGACAAGTTTCTTCATCTTACAGCTTCTCCTGACCTATCCAACCACACCTGTCATTTCTTAAGGGATCTGTCAGCAGCGGAAGAGTGTCAGTGATGGGAAATCTGATGCAACTCCAGCTTTCGTTCCTCTTACAGAATACTGAAAACCTGTGGCTTCCTTAAAAAGGTTTCTCTTGGATGAGGTAACTGGGTGATGGACATTGGGGAGGGTATAGGTTGTAATGATCACTGGGTATTATATAAGACTGATGAATCACAGACGTGTACCCCTGAAACAAATAATATGTTATATGTTAATTAAATGAATTTAAATACAAAAAGAAAAAGGCTTTTCCTATCACTAAAGATAAGGTCTTTATCTTTATCTGGGTGTCTCAGTCGATTAAGTGTCTGCTTTCAGTTCTGGTGGTGATCCCAGGGTCGGGATTGAGCTGGACTGGGCTCCTCACTCAGCGGGGAGCCTGTTTCTCCCTCTGCCTGCTGCTCCCTCTGCTTGTGTGTACTCTTTCTCTCTCTCTAACAAATAAATAAATCTTAAAAAAGAAAAAAGATAAGGTCTTCGTCTCAAAGTCTGGTGGTCAGAGATGTATGTATTTTCTTCCAGATTCTGTTTTTATTTTTGTTAATTCATATTTATAAAATATAGAAGTATATTTTAATATTTATTTCCTGCAAATAAAGGTGACAAAATCATTATATATAACATTTGAGACTATACAATAGTAATAAAAACACCAATCATAATTACCACTTTAAAGGTAACTATCATTAAGATTCCAGCATTCTCTACATCCACACCTAGAACTAGGTCTGTATTTATATCCACAACTATTTATAAATAGTGATGTCACATTTTGTATTTAAACACTGCCTCTATGATTTAACATTGTTTTATCAATTAATAAAATCATTTTCCCCCATGACAATATTTTGTCTCATTCTATAAATGGAACATAATCTACCTTACTTTTTTTTTTCTTGTAGAAAAAGTAGCTGACAAAAAAAGCTAATATAATTTTGAGATATTTTAATAAAAATATGACAAAAAACAGGAAACATAGTTTTTCTCAAAATTGGACAGATCAAACATGGAGTTTGTTCAGTTCTCTGCTCTATAGTTTAAGGAGGATATTCAAATGGTTGCCATTTAATAGAGAATGCTCATGTTGCAAAAAGTCTCAAAATATTGCATATAAAAGAAAGTAAAAAAATATTAAAGGCTCTTTAGCCAGGAAATAATAATGGTGAATTCTAGAAATTAATTCAATAACTATTAAAATATGTAGAGGGACTTAGGAAAAATAATTTGTCCCAATAGACTTAGTGTCCCTTAGGTTCTGGTATCAATTCCAATGTGTAGAGGAGTCCGCCACACCAGTAAGCAGTTCTGGAGACATCAGTTGGTTGTTCTACAATTCAACTCAATTCTGACCTCATATACCTGGGGAGAGCATCAGATTCCACAAGTTAAGGGCTCAGTTCTACAAGACCACCACCCACCACTTCAGATGCCAATCACAAGCCCGGGTCACCTGTGCTTCTGATCCAACCAGCTACAAACTGGAGGTTCCAAAAACCCTCTCCAATTCAGGATCTGAATCACAAGTAGAGGTTGTTATCTACACTTCTGACAGACTGGCTATAAATGAGAGGTTCCTACCACCCCAACCTTGGGTTCCATTAATTTATCAGAACAGCTCAAAGAACTCACTAGATGACTGATTTATTACAAAAAGTATTAATGGACATGACTCAGCATCCAGATGAAGAGATATATAGGTTGAGGTCCTGAACAAAAGGGCTTCTGTCTTTGCAGAGCTTGGGGACTGGCATGGTGGTATTGGAAGTGTTCTGGTTCCTCAACCTAGAAACTCTCCACACCACCTCCTTTTGGATTTTATGGAGTCTCCATTACATAGGCATAATTGATTAACATACTGGCCCCTGGTAATTGAGTCATCCTCTAGCCCCTCTCCTCTCTCATGGAATCAGGGGCGGGGATTCAAAGTTCCAACATTCTGTTCCTGGTTGGTTCCACTGACAACCAGCCCTCATTCTCAGGTGCTTTCCAAAAGTCGCCCTCATTATTGTAAACCCATTTGTTTTGGAAAGGGCTTGTTATGAACAACAAGACACCCATTTCACCTTGTGGCTCTAAAGTGTTTCTCATGAATGGAGGACAAGAAACCAGATATTATAGCAAACAATGCATCATTGTTCTTATGCTGAGGAAATTCCAAGGGTTTTGGGAACTCTGAGCCAGGAACTGTAGATGAAGACCAAGTATATATGAGAAATCTTATATATCACAATATCAATTATAGTTACACAAAGATTAATTTTGTCCCGATACAAGGAATTTGACTCAATATGTGACAACATATAACAACAATAATAATATAAAACAGTATCCAAAAATAGAATCTACCTTATGAGTTTAGGAATTTTCAGTCTTTGGGGCTGTTCATGGAAAAATGAGGTAAGTATATAATCATTTACATTCTTCTGCACAATCTCATTTATGCACATTGTTTAAATTGCCACCACTGGTGATTTTACATACTGACTTCAAGTCTCATATGTGTCTTAAATTCTAGACACACAATTGTACCACCTTCCTTGTATCAGTGGTTCTCAACTGGGGTGATTTTGTCCCTGCCTCAGAAAACACTTGGAAGAGTCTGGAGTACATTTGGTTGACACAACTGACATGGGTACTATTTGCATCCAGTGGGTAGAGGCCAGGGATATTGCTAGGCATCCTATTATGTACAAGGCATCCCTGCCATGACAAAGAATAATGCAGCCCAAAATGTCTACAGTACTGAGATTAACAAATACTGCTCCACATTTACATCCAATAGGTAACAAACAGCATGACCAACTCCAAATTCATTATCTCCACTCCACTATTCTGCTTTCCCCTTAAAATTCAAAGTCTCCTCTCAATAAAACATAGTTGCTATTCCCTATTATGATTAATGGTATCATTAACTACCCAATGAGCTAGAAATCTTGGACTCATCTTTAACTTTTCACTTCCCTTTGCCTATTAGTTTACTTCTAAAATGCCTTTCTAGGGCACCTGGGTGGCTCAATTGGTTAAGCATCTGCCTTTGGCTCAGATCATGATCCCAGGGCACTGGGATCAAGCCCTACAGTGGGCTTCTTGCTCCTCAGAAAGCCTGCTTCTCCCTCTCCCACTCCCTCTGCTTGTATTCTCTCTCGCTGTGTCTGTCAAATAAATTTTTAAAAATCTTTAAAAAAATGCCTTTCTAAATCTCCCCCCATCCTTCCACCATGACTGCCTTAGTTCAGTCTCAGCCACATTTTCTTCCCACAATACTTTTTTTTTTGCCATTTCATCTTTCACATTGTTACCAGTTTTACCATTCTAAAACATAAAACAATTTAGTCTTATTATCCCATGCAAAAACCACACGTAAGTCTCCAGTGTCCAGTGAATGAAAGTTCAAACTCTGAATTGATGTGAAAAATGGTAAACAATCTGTCCCCACAATCTCTCAATAGTTTCATCCCATTCACTACCACCTCCCCTTGAATGCTGGATTGTAATACTTTCAATATCCTTTTAAATATTGAGATTCCACATCTCTAATGCTTTTTTTTTTTACTTTATTTAAGCTTTATTTAAACATATGATGTAACCCCACCACCCTCACCCAACCCCTCTTCCCCCCACCCCCCTGAGTTTGTTTTATGACATTAAGAGTCTCTTTTGGTTTTTCTCCCTCCCGATCCCATCTTCTTTCATTTTTACTTTTCCTACCACCTTAACTCCCACCCCCGTTGCATCTCCACTTCCTCATATCAGGGAGATCAATGCTTTTTGCTTATAAATGAGATAGCAGTGTTCTTATTAAATATAGCCCATTACATTGCCATCTTTACATGAACATCTATTATCTTGTTTCTGATGAGGCTTTAATATGAGTCAAAATTCCTCTAGAGAACGTATCAAGTACAGGAAATGTAAGATGATCTCTTCTCAATCATAGTAATTATGGTTGTTTTATATGTTTGGTAGCCAAAAGAAAGACATTAGCAGCTATTTATGGTTTGCTTTGTGACATTTTTTAAATATTTAGACTTTACAAATAAATACTTGCAAAGATTGGAAATCTAAAATGCCAGTATGTTACATTCTCCCCCTGGTGAATGAGAGGATCATTAGGTATGTTGCATTTTCTTTTTATGCAGTATTAAAACTTCAGGGAAGGTTAAAAATGTAACAGTTTTTTGAGGTGGCACTAAAAGGAAAACAAATATTTGACTGCATGCAAATGCATGCAGCCAGGGTGAAATGATAGGACATATGGATGTTTAAAAGTTAAATATGAAGCTAAGGCAGAGACCTCATGAAATATATTTGAGTATGCACTGCACTGAAATACTTTAAAGGTACACAAATCTCAAAATCTCTTTATTAACAAGGTAGAAAAAGATCCATGTTTTGGGGCATACTCAAATCCTTTATCTTTGCCTTTGGAATTTGGATTCATTCATACTGTCAACACATGTACTCAGTCTCCTCCTCCATGTTAAAGTTGAACCCTTTCTGAGGAGACCATGCTGCTGACAGCCAAGAGCAAAGTTAGGTGTTCCAGGGAAGCAAGTCTGGGGTGACAGCCAAGTTTCCACAAAGCAGAGAGTTCTCTAAATAATAAAGAGTTGACTGTGATGGCAAAAGTCTTCTTGCAGGTGCAGATGCATGTATTTTGGAATACAAGCAAACCCTTTCAGCTGCTTCCTCTATCCCACCACCACCGCCTTATTTTTACAGTGTTCTCAACTTACTGGAGTTCTTACTTCAGGAATCTCATTACTCCAAAATGTTCCAGGTGTGGGATGGAGCAAGAAAGCAGGGAAGACAGGGGAGGGTGTAGTATAGAAATAAAAACAAAGCAAAGTAAAATTAAAATAGGGCAGGGAATTAAAGACCCTTCTATTTTCTGGGCCTTATTCTTGCTCTTAGCAATATTACTTGATATATTCTATTCAAATTTAATACCTGAAAATGAGCCTTCATGCATACATTGCTGACATTTTCAATTGTAAGTAAATAGACTATTTTATCAAATTAAAACCCCAGACATCAATTAAGATATCTGTGTCATCACTGCAGTTTTTTGAAAGAAAGCATATTCACTGGAGTTTTATTGGCTGAAATTTTTTTATTTCTATTAGTCTCCTGCATTTCATATTTATATTTGTAATAAGTTAGTTTTGATATAGTTTGTTATCAGATCCTAAAAAAACTATTGCACAACAACAATTATGGAATACTTCATTCCCTACATGCAATACAGAAAATTTCCTCTACAACAATACTTTTTATAATAAAATGCAAATCAGTAATTGATTTGTTTAAGTAGAGCCTTAGACAAAATTAAAGAGAGTAATTTCTCAAGCTCTGTAGTTTGCTTATCAGCAGTAAATGAATGCTAAAAATATAGCAGACTAATTTGTAAAGCATCATTTTCTGATGTCTATTCTAATAATTATACAAACCTAGATTTTTCATATTCTTCTCAATGTTGTATAGATTAAAACAGAAAAACAGTATCCTTTTCTTACTGATAAAATTTTTCATGTGTCTCAAACTCAATACATTACATCCTTGGCCACTGTAATTTGTCCAATCTTGCAATACTAACAAAGGCTAAGGTGACTATCCACTTTTATTTTTCAGAAACTTTCAACATGGCATGGTGAAGCCATCTGAAAATATATCAGCAAAGCTAAAAAAGATGTATTCTAAAAAATGTGATGGTAGATATGAAAAATGTCTCTGAAATTGACTTATAAAATCATAAGCCTATGTCAGGATAATTCACTGTAATGAATTGCACTCAATCTTTTTTTTTTTTAAGATTTTACTTATTTCTCAGAGGGAGAGAGAGAGAGAGCACAAGCAGGGGAGTGGCAGACAGAGGGAGAGGGAGAAGCAGGCTCTCCGCTGAGCAAGGAGCCTGACACAGGACTTGGACCCCAGGACCCTGGGGATCATGACCAGAGCCAAAGGCAGCTGCTGCTAACCAACTGAGCCACACAGGCATCCCAAATTGTACTCAAATTTTTTTTTTTTTTAAGATTTATTTGTTTGTCTGTTTGTTTGCTTGACAGAGAGAGTCACAGTGAGAGAGGAAACACAGGCAGGGAGAGAGAAGCTGGCCTCTCGCTGAGCAGGGAGACTGATGAGGGATTAGATCCCAGGGCCCTGAGATCATGACCTGAGGCAAGGCAGACACCCAACTACTGAGCCACCCAGGTGCCCCGAATTGTACTAAATTTTAATAAATGGGCTTACATTTGACAAAGTCAGTGTGTAGTGCATCTGATTTCCTTTATGTGAGATATCCATATAATAAGCTCCATTTGACAGTGGAAGGTAGACAGACATTAGAAGATTCTGTGTAAAAAGTGGCAATCAGTGAGATTCTACCAAACTTACCAAACTGAAAAATTCATAAACATACCAGAATAGAGGGTTACAAAATGAGAAGAATGAGGGAAAAAAATGGAAATCTTGGGTGGTACAAAACTATGGTGAAATGACTGAAAATGACATTAAAGCAATGAAGATACCCGGCTAAGTTTCTAAGCTAAAGGACAGAACAGGCCTTTATTGAGACAAAAAGTCATTACTTAGGAACCAAGTGAAAAGATCAGTATGATTATGAAGGAGAACAGAATATGCCACCCCGAAATAATGTACTTTGTCATGTGAATTATTTTGAACTGAAGGTAATCAAGACCCAGCTGACTTAAAAACTCTTACCTGTCCCTTAACTACCTAAAATAATGTAGATGGGGGTCTGGCCCAGAAAGAGAACTATTACCAGAGATCATTCTTTCATCTGAAAGATTTACCTGCATGCCAGGGCGAACATCTGATTATCAAACACTTGCTCTTCTCACCTCCCTAAGAATTGCCCTCCTCCCCCCTTGAAACCTCAGTCCCTATCCCATTTGTTAGCTCAGGATGGCATATAAGCCTCAACTGCCTGGCTTCAGGTCTCCTATTTTTTATGGGGTTTTTGTGCCTACAAAATTAAATTTGTTTTTCTCCAACCAATCTGTTTTTTGTCAATTTAATACTAGACCACCCCAAGAACTTAGAAGAGTAGAAGAAAAATTTTTCTGCCTAACAATCATTTAGTCAGACAATCCTGTTTTTTTACCCCCCTACCATTGGGATTGTTACCAGGATTCAATACACAGCAAGTGGGTAGTAATGTTATTGTTACTGTTATATCTGTGTCTCAAGGGCAAGGTTTACTTTTTTGCATTATTTATAAACCCACCTAATGTTGGCACAAAGCTCTGCATATGAATACTACACAACTCAAGAGCAGTGATGATAGGTGTCTCTGAAATTTACATACAAAATCATGTATCTGTGAAGTCATACTGTAAAGTGCTCTTTTTAGGATTCAGCCACCATTTGTTTCTCAGTGTGGCTAGTCAAGAGCAGAAGATGAGAAGGCAAGTGGAGAAACTCAAGAAATGATAGCTAAGAAATAATTTAGATAAAACCAAAACCAAGGAAAATGATTTTCTAGCTTTCAAGGCGGCCTGGAAAAGCAGTTCTTGTATCTGCCTGAATGTAAAGCATGCAATATTCTACTCCAGAACCTCTGCAGAAGGAAATCATTAGGCTTACATCTACGTAGGTGCCTTGTGGGCAGTATTTGCTGAGGAAGATTTTGATTATATCCTTCTGATACCTAATGACTTGTGTTAAAAGGACAGTGACTAGATGTTCCACCTTCACTAAGATCAAGAGAGAAGACGTGGGCTTATATAGCAGGAGAGATTTGGAAAGGATTTAACTAAGAATTTCACGATGCAGGTAAATCTTCATGGCAACAGATTCGCCAGGTAAGGTATAAAGTGGCTTCTTTGAAAGTGCTTTGAATTTGTAAAGATTCTCATCCAGAAAAAAATCACTTTTCAAGCTCTTTTTTAGCCCTCTAAGATTTTCAGATTGTAGTTTAGGGCCAAGTAAAATTACAACTATAGAGAACTTATAGGTTATATTTGGCCAGAAAAAGCCTATCAATAAACTAGGAATGCCACATTTCCTATCAGCCAGATATCTAGCTTCCTTTAAGTTTATTACTCAGTAACAGATCAATAAAATTAGTTGACACAACTGAAAATTTTTCTGTAGCTGAAGGTACAGCAAGGGATTTCATAACCTTCAATAAGAATTTAAAATACCTTCAATAATAATTTCAAAGAAACTAATTTCAGGCTTTTTACTAAGTCCTGACCAAAAAGAAACAAAACAAAACATAGTTTTAGAGAACACTGGTGTGAAATACTAGAAATATTTTCTTTAGAAAATCATATCAAATACCCACAATACAAAAACAACAACAGCAACAAAAACCCACACGTCCTAAAACCTTTGGTACCATTTTAAAGTGTTAGTGGCAAATGTTTTTTATAGAGAACTTTTTTAAAGTTACAAAATGTTTCTGTCAAGTATCAAAAATAATGAATACAAGAATTGAAAAGTAATTAACTCAAAAAGTACTTCTTAAGAATTCTCTTTGAATGAGGCTCCTACATTGTAGTCAAAATCAATTTAATCAACTGTTACCCTTTATAAAAGGCTGGAAAATTTCAATAGAAATACAGAGAAGGTACGAACTAATCCTAAAATATCACATTTTTAAAAAGTTAAATCAAAACCTCAAATGAGAGTTCTTAGTATAGGTAGTGGACTTGTGATTATGATATTACAGGCATCAAGGTTCCAGTGTATTTACTTTCATAATCAACTTACTTCAAAGCACATTTTACCCTATGTCAGTAAGCCTTTACTGTCTGCCATTTCTGTTCAGTCAACTCAGTATTATTTTTGCTTTTGATTTCGAGGGCCCCTAATGTATTTCATATTTCAAATGACTTGGGGAAAGGAAGGCTTCATGCCCCAAGGTGTTTTTACATTCTGACAGTTTCCAACCAAGCTCTCTCCCCGGGGAGGTCTCAGTCTACTCTCAACGAGTATCTACTGACGGACAAATTCCTATGTCTCATCTTAAACTTTTCATCCTCCTTTCAGCCTACTTTTTTTTTTCTAGATGCCTATATCTTTGGTTGCCATTTAATATGTCATCAAAATCACCAAGGGAACTTGTTAAAAGCAAAGACAGTGACCCTCCTCAGATTCTGAATCTGAATCTCCTAGATCTGTGTCTGGGACTTCGGACTAACAAGCCTTCTGTCAGTACCTAAACTCCTAAGGGACTCCCAAGATTTATCAGCTTGAGATTATACTTTATGACATAGCTATCTAAAAATGAGTCCTAGGGTATATTCCTTAGGATCTCAGTCTCCCTATAGTATTTAAATTAATTGTCACAAAAACCCTAAGCGGTGAGAATTACTGTTTCTATTTTACACAAGAGGATACTGAGGCTCAAAGAAATTAAGTATTAGGTAGAGCTATGAGCACTGCCAGCATACTGTGTAGACTATAGTGGGATGAAAAGACAAAGGACCCAGAGTGAAACTTACATCTGAATCCCAGGAGGGCCACTAATGCAGCCTGATCTTGCCATTCAACCTCTCTGAGCCCCAATTAATTACAGAAAAATGTGATTCTAATGCTGACCTTTGTAGGTCACAGCATATCATTGTCACTCAAGAGATATCAATCCATTTCCATCTGCAATTCTATTTTTTCCTTATTATTTCCTTAAAGCTGAATCTATTTAAAAATGCTTCTTTTGGCCTGTTTACTTCTGAGTAGAAACACAGTCCTACCTTTTAACAACCTTACTATTAGATGCTAACCATTTATCTAAATACGATCATGCAGGAGGTTGATCTGTAATGTAAAGGACCATACTAAACCTGTTTAAAATGGAAATAATAGAAGAATTCCCAAAATGAGAATATTAAGCAAAATCAAAATTATTAAATAAAATTATGATATAGCCACACAGTATAATATGCAAGCACTAAAAATTGTATTTTTTAAAGAACTGCTAATAACATAATAAAATAAAAAACACACAATAGGACATGAAACTATATTTATTACATAATTCCATGATCAAACGTGTATATAGAGGCATATGTATGGATGTACGTACTTGCAATTGTGTCAAAAGAGAGAAAGGAAATACGCCAAGGTATAAATAACAGTCCTACCTGGCTTGAGTAATTATATATTACTTTTGTTTTCTTCTTTGTAGTTAGTTTGGATTTTACCCATTTGCTATAAAATTAAGTGTAATTTTTATAATGAGAAAGGTAAATATCATATAAATGAAATATATAAATAAAACAAAACAAAACAAGCTGCAAAGTGAGCAAAATGAGGCAATGCTATCATCCACTTCCTTTTGCCTTGCGGTTGTAAGGAGAATATGTTTCTTACAAGGGTTTCTTTAATTTCTGTTGCACCCAACACTGTAAAATGCTCAAAGAAAAAGATCCTCTCAGGCTATACACATTTTAGATTTCTCTCTGACCATATTTGCCTTCCATGAGAATTCTACAAATACGGTATCTGCAGCAGAAGGCTCTAAAATCAGGGAACAAACCGTTCTTAACTATGTGGGGTAGTTTCTCACTTACACAGAAATCAGCCTTTCCCAAAGAAAACTGCAGTGTCCCTATCCCGACATTTAGTACAAGTCTACTCTCTCCTGGGCACTATTCTAGGTCTTCCATTTTAATTATTCTTCCTTCTGTGGCCTTGGGCAAATAACTTGACCTTTTTGTGCTTCTATTTCCTATATATATAATAGAATGATAATAGTACTGATCTGATAAAGCATTTTTATTTTTGAAGATTAACTCAGTTAACCTTTAGAAAACCCCTGAGAAGATAATCATAGTACAATAGTAATAATAATAACAACAGGTATTGTTTTTAAGCTTAACAACCATGTTTAAGGAACAAGTCTAGAATTGGCTCAGACGGTTGGTGAGGACACTGAGACCTCAGAATTTAAGTTACCTCTCATCTGATGTGTGCCAAGAGTCAAATGCAACTTTCACTGACACCAAAGCCACTATGGATCCTTGAAATCATGCAACAGACAATATTCATATACAGTCGCTAACCTATTGTAAGCCAGATACAGAAACCGAGCAGTATTGGACAAGACTCAGCTGTTGCCGTCAGTCTAGTGAAGGAGCAGGCAGGTCATCTTCAAGCGGTAAGTACAGTGGCAAGGATGAGAATATGAGATTGTAATAGCAGAGACAAAGGTGCTATGTGTATCTGGAGGGGTCAAGCAACGCTACCTGGAGGAAGCAACACTTCGGCAGAGATCTGAAGAATGAGTCAGAGTTAGCCAGTAAGCTGGTGAGGAACAGCAATCAGTTGGCATTTGCTCGCTGGTGTTCTGTGCTGGAACTCTGGACCTGCCAACACTAACTTCATGCCAGGTGACAAATGATCTGAGAGCCCACAGCTGCAGCTGCCGCTTTATACCCTCTCCCTCCTACTTCCATCGTTAATGAGCCTGAGACCAGAGAAGAATACATCTTAGTAACCAAGAGCTCTTCTGTTAGCCTTTGGTCCAGAGATACAAGAAACGTTCTTCACTCCTGTTAACAATACAGCTACACATCCTTTATTTCCTCTAGCACTTGCTAAAATCGAAGTTTGCTGCTACAGACTCTCATTTTTATTCATCTTGGTAGCAGGTTATTGTATGCTCATAAATGTACTCATTATTAAAAAAATGATTTTTTTTTCCAGGAACAACTTTAAAGCATATCAGTGCCCTAAAGTTCCTTAAGTATAAGGTTCATTCTTGCTACTAGGAACACTTCTGATTCGCCCTAACTTTCAGCAGTTCTGACTTTGGAATATTCTACCTGCAGTTACACAACACCCTAGAGACACAGGTATGCCAGAAGGTATCTCTTCCAGATGTAAATAGCTTTGCCGAGTGAAGGCAAGGTTTGTGCCTTTATAGGTATCTCTGTATTTCAAATATTATTTTTAAAAATCTCATCAAACACTTGATTTAAAGAGAAGCAACTTTCCCTTTCTGCTGTGGCATGTCCTTTTCAGTACACAGAGCTTTTAAAAAGACTTCCATTTTGCCCTTTAGAAGTCACTGCTGTATGTCTGAATCTACTTATTTGAATTTGTGAGAGGAAAAAAATAAGAATTTAATCTTTATTCAATTGTCAGAAACAAAATGTCAGTGATGTTTGTGGCTGGCAGTACGTTTACTTTAGAAGGGAGATTCAAAAGAAGCATGGGAATGCTTTCTTTCCTTTAAGGAGTTTACAGTTTGGTTGGAAAGGCAAAAGAAATCATGTTAAACTGACTCAATGACACTGACGATAGAAAGTAGTGACATCACACATCAGAGGAAGAAAACTTTTCTCTATGCTAAGAAAAAGGAGTATAATATGGAATCCAGTAGTAGAATATTTTCATTACTGTGTATATTTTATATTTGTGTGTTTTTGAAAGCCTAGCCTTCCAAAGAATAAAGAAAAAGCCCCCAGTATATTTTCCAAGGCACTGTATTTGTATCTTCCAAAATGATCATTTAAAGGAACTTGCACGCTCTCCTTAAACAAGTTTTTAAAAAACTTACTAAAGAATCTTGCCAAACTAGCTCCACTATATGAAGGAGAATCTATTTCAATTGCTATAACAAACACAACAAACAGCTTTAAGTCAACCACTAGGGGGTAAAACCTGCAGTACAGACTGCATTACATTTCTCTGAAACCGAATACCCAGCTTTACTTGAGCAAGATATGCTTCCCCTAATCCATTAGTCTCCAGGCCAAGCCATGCCTTAGGGCTTAGAATAAGGTAAAAATCCTGGGTCACTGTATGTTACCATCTCTTCTTGCATAGGCTAAAAATAAAGCATTAATAGCATGTCCAACAGGATGGGGCCCAGGACTTGTGTGAAGATTTGCCATACTGACACCGATGACAGAAAAAGCCTGACTCTGTGCTCATTAGCTCAAAGTGAATCAAATCCTGCATCCCCAGTTTAACTAACACATATAAACCCCATCAACATATACTGTTAAACTAAGAAATTCTCCCCATTTTTAAATGAATCATATAAAAGTAAATTATGATATATAAGTCATCCTCACAGAAGAAAGGTCTCTCTCGGGCAAAAGGGGAACTTCCAGGTGTTGGTTTACTTTTTAATGTTGTTGGTTCAAGGACACTGTTTATTTGGCTTTTTCATTTGTATGACACTATAGTTGACTTATAATTTAGGTGAGTGAACCACATTTATAGGTTCTTTTAAAATGTCTATTTATTTTCATTTAGGAACATCTTTTCAAGTGCCAAAAAAAAAAAATTTTTTTTCTTCACTGGTTTCTTCACATGTGCTGGTCACTGCCCATATAAGCTATAGATATTATACAGGGATAGAGAAAAGGACTACATCCGTGTATAGGGGCTGGGACCCCAAACTTGCTACTTCAGTGCCCCCTAAAACTATGGAAGCAAAGAACTAATGATCTTCTAAGTGATAATTTTGCACCCCCCAGAAATATAAAGAGGCTCTAGAGAATTTGACCTGTATTAAGTTGCAGACTATCAGATGCTGGAGGCATTAACATAAAAAGGTAAATACATATTACAGGGTGCAAAGACATTCTTCAAACTCTTCAACTGTTTCCCTGAATTTATTTGTTTAATATGTGTTTATACCCACTACATTTCTAACTGTAGAGATACAAAAACAAGCTGGTGAATTCTCCCTGAATATTTACACAGTTTATAATTATCCTAGTAATCCCTTTAAAAATGTGAAGAGATGACTATTCAGGTAAGAGGTTAAAAACAGAGTAAAATTAAACATCAATAGTGGTTATTCTAAGGAACTTGCTTTTTGTTCCCTGAGCCATAAGGGGGATCAGCTAGAACCAAAGAACTGGTAAATTTTGAGGATGTTAATCATTGATAAGTAGTAGGAAAACTAAGTGTAAATAATATAGAATCCTGGTCTTATCCCCATTTTACCATTCATTCATTCATTCATACAGTAGATAAATACTTTTTCCAAGAAATTTCTAGGTCCTGTGGATATAATAATGAAAAAGATTTTCATGTCTTGGAACTTATATTTTAATATGGTAAATATTCAATAAGTAAATCATAAATTATTCTTATTATGCACAAAACTCAATATTTCTAAAAGAGTACTTAATGCCTATATTGTTAGTGGCACTGGGTATCACATAATGGTGAAAAGCCAAAATGTTGAGCCTGATGTTCAAGGCCATCTCTAATACTGCCCCTCCATGCCACCACACACACACCTGAATAATATTATTTCCTACTGACTCCCAATACAAACTAAATTCCTGACTGAACATTATCTTCACTCACCAAAATTGATCCTTCCACACATCCCTTGAGAGGAATACCTTATAATACAAAATCCCCCAGTTAGATTTCTCCCTCCACTTAAATGCTATACGCCTTGGGCTTACACCTCTCTAATATCACTTACTTTGATTTGTATTTTACTATATATTCATGGTAATAAAAATGCCCATCCTAGTCTTTGACTGGCAACTTTTTGAGGGCAGGGACTGTTTCTAACTTTTCTTGGTATCTCAGGCTTTATTTGGCATACTATCTTAAACATTAAGGTCTCAGTTCATATTTCTTAGGTTGAATTGTGTTATATTTGCTGTATGCAATGGCGGAATATAAAATTCAGTACCTGATTCACGTATAAATCTGTCACAAAGGAACACATACAAGTTTATAAATAGCTTAACATTAGTTTAGAGTAATAATACTACGAGTAAAGCCCCAACCTCTGTAATTTCCAATGTAGTTCTGAACTTTAGGTTCTCTCAGTCGACTGACTAGTTTCTAATACAAACTCCCAGTCAGAACTCCCATATTTTCAGAGCTCTTGTGCATTCCAGCAATAGTAACCTCAAATCCAGGGGCTCTAGATTTATATAGCTATGAATTCTATTTCCATATAATCACTTCAGACAATATTTTGTGTTCAAATATTAGAACCAAACTTTCCCTCAGATTTTAAAAGCACAAACTAAGTGCACAGCTGAATGAAACTTGGGAAATTTAAAATGTAACACTGAAACAATTCAAAGAATTAAACATTCTTTAAATTCAGATTTTTTTTTTTTTTTTTTTTAGCAATAGATGATCTTCACACTAAGTAATCTAGATAGAAATGTTGTGTGTGAAGATGTGAAAATCTACCCATATGCAACACAGGCAGTTTTATAACTGTGCAGTAATTCTGCATGTAGGTCACATATATATGTTATTGTCGACACATACACATGTTCACATTGCATATTGGACCATAGAAAATGTACATACACAAAATATGTATTTTTCATTATTACTATTTTCATAGCTACACAATATTTTTTCTAGCACACAGATATGAAAATCATTCATATTTTACAGGTGTGTTTATGTCTACACTTACAGGTAGGTAAAAGTGATTTAATATCTAGTCCACTGTAGTTAAATATATATTGTTTTCTATTGTCTTTTAAAAGTCATAGCTGGTAAAACCACATAGTAAAATGGTTTAGGTTTACTTTCTTCTTTTTTTCCGCTCTAACAAAGAAACATAAAAGTATTTTGGAGTATTTTGGTGCCATTATCATGTGTTTCTTTACACCATTAGTCAGATCATATTTCTGTCAATAGACAATGTTCTGCAAAGCTTTTATTACATCATGTTGGAAAATGAAAGATTGTGACCTCAAACCCCAATGATCCAAGTGAAAATGAAATGAGTGTATACACATAGGCACAATTCAGGACACAGAACGTTTGGTACACAAAGAATGATGAGACGGGTTCCTACCCAGCACAATTCCAATTCAGTAGTTTCTCTCGCACATACCAGCTCAGCTGCCCACGATCCGTGCTGCTTTTAAATACTACAAAGCAATTTACACTCCAACTGCCGCCCGCTTAAGTTCTTCCTTTTGCGCTCAGAAATGGAAATACTTGGACAGTGAGTGATGCCCTGTTGCAGCTGCCTTCCCGAGTCCTTCAGCAACCCATCTCTGAGCCTCTCTGGGTTAAGCCCCGCTGCTCCGAGCTCATTCTACCGACCAGCAGGCAACTGGTCGGCCGCTGGGCGGAGAGAACGGGCGCTAGGGCGCCATCTGGAGGCGCCTCGAGGCAGCTGCAGCAAACTTAGAACCAGTAGGTGGAACAAGAATGTCAGCAAATTCTTTGTTAAATTAGCACACTGTTTTATTTACATTTTCCTATGCATATATATATTTTTAAAGACAAAAATGCAAGAAAGCCTCATTTTATTGCTTAGGAATGTTCTATTTCTTTCATACTTCACAATAAAGTAAAAACTGTGATCTCATTTACAGATGAGTAACAAGAGACGGCAAATTATTTTTGTTTCTTTTTGACTCATCTCAAAGGAAAATAATTAACACTGGATACTATCAGGGATTTCTGGGATTTTGATGTACAACAAAAAGGTAGCATTCCAAAAGAGAAATCTATGCCTCTGAACTAACACAATGCAAGTGGGTTAAACATGCTCTGCTACTTTAAAGAACTACAAACCGTATCTCTGGAAATGTTTAGTGTGTTCCTTACCAGTGCATTACACTGACTTGAGTATGATAATAAGAAAAATAGTTTCGGTAATAGTTCATTTGATAAGTTGTTCATAGGACTTAAATATTTCAACAAAAGCTCCTTGAATTAATTTCCTTCTAAATATCTCCCTAAGCTTCTTTCCCTTAAAGAGGATAATTTGTATACCTGAATGAGATATAAGCTTAATTAATTAATTGAATAGAGCACTTAAAGTCGTATCTACTGGGATATGCATTTAGAAATGTGATGAATGTTTTGTTATTCCCTACAGATCAAAATGAACGTGATTGCTATCTTCCACCATGTAGAAAGATTTGGAATTTCATCTGTCCATTAAAATTAAAATTTGACTTTGAAACTATTTAATAAGGGACCAATCTATAGTAACTGTTTATTTTTCCTGGCAACCACGGACCAGAGCTTGATTATATTCTAAGTGGGGGCCCTTTTGAGAAAAAAAAAAAAAATTCTTAATCACTTTAATTTCAAATCAGTGTTTGAGAATCTGACAGGATAAACATAGAAAAAAATTCCACCAATATTTCACCTCAATTGTTTATTTTCATGTGTTTGATAAGTAAATATAGTAGCTTTTCAAACATATACCATTAAATATTTTCTAAAGAAAATTAAGATTTTTCTTTTAAATAGGGATAGTATGTACCAAATATTCAAACTATAATTTTTGTGAGTTTGTAAAGCCTCTAAAAATTTACGTGGTGAAGGGATTAAAAAGAATGTTAACTTTTTATGTCTATGTCTCTATACCTTCAACTCCTAGCACTCTGAAATATGAAAACATATTAATTAACTGACTCTTAAATATATGATTTATATGCTGCACAGTGGTTATGGTTTATAGAACATCTTAGAAAGGCAACATATTCAAATATACAGCTTAATATTACAAGCAGAATAAACAGCATTTGAGAATTTACAAATAATAAGGTATTAAACACTGACTGACCAAACACAGATATGTCCAACTTTTACAAAGTAAAATGTGACACATGAACATTTAGATGTAACAAAAAGATAAATCAGGGGATAATTTTTCCCACCACAAATGTTTTGACCTTACAAAATCATTCTTTAGGTAAAAACTCTCCAGAATTTATAGAATGATTTTAATGAAAAATAAAATAACTATTTGCATGCAAAAACAAGAAAAGAAAATGAGACTTTAATGAGAGGAATAGAGTAAATTTCACAGCCAAAAACACTGTGTCTACACTCCATCAGAATAAAAAGCTGAAAATGACAGGAGTTGATGTTACATGCAAAAGAGATGATGTGGCTAAGGCAGGAGGAAAAGCATG
Organism: Taxidea taxus jeffersonii; assembly: GCA_003697995.1. NCBI lineage: Eukaryota > Metazoa > Chordata > Mammalia > Carnivora > Mustelidae > Taxidea > Taxidea taxus. The sequence goes on from ML106925.1 coordinate 63,881, forward strand.
ATGGCCATGGGTTGTCCCCTGAAAGAAGGTCTAAAGTTAGGCTTAAGACACTGAGACAAGAGAATGTTTTTCTTAAAGAGTAAATCCCCCCAAAAAAGTATACTTGGAAGTAAATAAGGAAATAAAGTAAATTATTTCTATTCCACAATTTAACATATAAAACTCAAAAAAGCAAAAAAGTCCAAGTCAAAAATCCCACATGGGTCTTAAGGAACTAAAATAACATGGAGACTCTAAGTACTTTTCTATTACTGTAAACTAGAATAAAGGATCTACGTTTGTGTTCTATTGCTAGTTAACAAATTACCACTATCTTAGTGGAGTAAAACAAAGCATATTTATTATCTCACACTTCCTGTAGGTCAGCAGTTCAGGCATCGTTTAGGTAAGACCTCTGCTCAGTCTCATAAGGCTGTGATTTCTTTCTTTCTTTCTTTCTTTCTTTCTTTCTTTCTTTCTTTCTTTCTTTCTTTC
>ML106925.1:67516-110579 GCA_003697995.1 Taxidea taxus jeffersonii
CCCCCCCCCCCTTCCTTAAACCAGATTGCCAAAGACTCTAATGAATGTTAAACATATTCAAATCTTGGGTATTTTGGCTTTACATATATTTTGGCATAAGAGCTAAAAGGTAGTAGAATTTTAAAAACATGTTACCTTTTTTATAAATCATAGAAAGTGCTTGCACATTGGGGAGTTGATATCAGACTGTTAAATTGTTGAACAGAATTATTTTTCCAGGACACTGGCTTAAACCCATATAAAGAGGTCAGTTCCCAAAGATTATCTATCTGATCCTCTGTGGCATAAATGTTTCAAGAGTTTCTAACTCAGTGAATATTCTCATCCAACATCAATTAAATAAATATAATTCAATTTTTATATCTTATGGATAACTATTTTATTATTCTATGAGTCTTTGAAACTAAGTATGCTTCCCCTTTTAGAGACAAAACTATTTCATTTATTTATTTAAAATATTTTATTTATTTATTTGACAGGCAGAGATCACAAGCAGGCAGAGACAGGCAGAGAGAGAGATGGAGGAAGCAGGCTCCCTGCTGAGCAGAGAGCCCAATGCGGGACTCGATCTCAGAACCTGAGACCATGACCTGAGCCGAAAGCAGAGGCTTAATCCACTGAGCCACCCAGGCGCCCCGAGACAAAACAATTTTAGACAAAACAATTCAAAAGAGTTTATAAGGAATCCACCTATTTTTAATTTTCTATCCCTCAGCTCACACACATATAGAGATACACATGCATATGTATCATTTTTATATGTGTAAATACTTTTTGGCTACATTTTTATGGCATTTCCAATGAAATATTAGAAAATCAACCATAAAGTGTTCCAAAATGGGCAGAGGAGGGAAATTATCAAACACTCCCTCACTGTCTTAACAACATAAGACATTTTGCTACTACCCTTTTAATGAATAAATCTAACTAGTACAAGAAATTAAAAACAAACAAACAAACAAACTAGTTTTGGGTCAGTCTATCCTTTTAAAATTCTAAGGTCATTAAAATACATTGAAATACATCCCCAAATAGTCAAATATTCTTTATCTTTTATTTATATTTTTGGTCACATTTTTATAAGATAATTTATATTTTTTGGATGGGGTAAATTAATAGCATTATAGATTCTGCAGTATTTTATAAGTTTGCCATTGTTAAAAAACGGTGGATGAATGGTGTCTTAATTGTGCCACATAGGTTTATTAAATTATTTTATTCTTTTTATTTAAAATATTTGCTAAAAATAACATTTGTAATAAACATTTCCCATTCACAAAATTCTTAAAAACACTACCGTTAAAGAAAATAAAATTCAGACCATTCATCTGTTAAAGAAGAATATTTTGTTGGCTATGAAAGAAAAGAAATTAGCACCCTTAGAAACATATATTTACCTTTAAATGCCCAAATGTGAAAACACACGTGTGCGCGCCTCCCCCCCCACATCTTAATACACAAAAGATAGAGTTACAGATAAGGGAACCACTAAATATTAATGAACAACATAGAAATGTGAAAGGAGATTTAGATAGAACATAAATGCTAAAAGCAGCTATATGCCTAAGTAACTTAGCAGAGTGATATAGGGGAGGCAGCCAAATCCAGAGAAACTTTATTTTTTTGGATTTAAGTCACTTTAAGAATTGTTAACATTCAGATATATATTCAGTATTTCATAACACTTTTGTTCTATTCTTAAAATGCAAAGTTGTACATAATATTTCCATTATCTGTGGTTTCCAGCACACAATCATATAAAGCCTTTTATCTTGTCCCATAGTTGGTGGGAACAAATTTTTCATCAGGCTTTATACTGAAATCAGCCTCATTTAAAAATAGTTATTTCATATTCATGTTCTCAAATAGTTTTCAAAAATTCAAAGACCAGAGGAAATTTGATTTGACTTATAAGGCTTGCTGGCCTTTGACTTAATTAGGCTTGCTGGCCTTGTTAGCTGATGCCAATACTATTCCTCTATGATGCTGTAGTTAACTTTAAATTAGTAGACTAAGAGGACACATACAGAACTTCAAATGTGGTTCCAAAAGGATTTCCATGAAAACTAATTAAAATATTTTAAGCATTATCATGCCCTTTAACATTTTGTCACCTTAGTAGTTACCACAAATTCTATAGTTTCAATTACCTTCTAATTAAATGACTCCTTCTCTAGCCCTTGTTCATCTCTTGAAGATTAGTTCTACATTTCTACCTGCCAGGTGAGTTTCTCTGCATGAATATAAACCTAACTCAAATAAGTAGAAAGTTCATTACCTTAGAATTTTAAACATATCCTCAAGGGAGTAACTAAGGCTATTTAATGGGAAATAAAAGAAAATATTTGTTTAAGTTTGCTTAAAATTTGTTCTACCAATTAGATTTGTCCCAAAACAAAATCAGCTGCCCTGAAATGCACCAAGCTCCACATCACAGGCAATAGTAAGCCATTGTCTATATAACAATTCGGCAAAGGATAGTAAAATAGGGATTTGAATATCGCATAATTGGTTGGACTTGATAACCTTTCACGTCCCTCTTAATTCTGAGATTCTATGATGTTATAAAATTATTCTCATTCTCTTTATCATATATTAAAAAAGAAAAATCTCCTTCACTGCTAAAACTTATGTGATTTACCTCTTTCCACTACATACAATATCTATTCATTTCCTGATGTATTATTCAACAGTTTAATTTATTTCAACCAATAAATTTGATTAATTTCCCCTTATCTTGATCTTTGAAGATTTTTTCTCAGTATTTTTTTAAAGATTTCATTTATTTATTTGATAGAGATTACAAGTCTTTAAAGAGGCAGGCAGGGAGAGAGAGGAGGAAGCAGGCTCCTGCGGAACAGAGAGCCCTATGTGGGGCTTGATCCCAGGACCCTGAGACCATGACCTGAGCTGAAGGCAGAGGCTTAACCCACTGAGCCACCCAGGCACCCCTTTCTCAGTAGTTTTAATCTTAATATCTATAATCTATTAATTTCAAATAATTTTATAAAATCTCTTGTAAAGGAAACAATAACTTCTGGGCTTAATCCGCACTACAAATTAAAATTTGGAAACTGTTCATACTAGATAAACTCTGGGAGTTCTAAAATAGTCCACTTAATCTTTGAGATTAAAATACATGTTTACTTCAAAGATAACCTAAGTCTTCATTAAGTGGAAGCTTACAAAGTGCTTCTAAATATTTTAGTAAAACAAAATAGAAAAGATCAATGTCTAATTGAATATCTTATAACTACTTCTCTATCTGTATAGATTGTTATTTGTAATGCAGGTATCACCTCTAAATATATTGATTCACTATGTTTTACAAGATGCTTTTGAAAAAACATCGTTACCAATGGCTTTGGAACTTCTACAAACATGTACTTCTACAAACATGAACTTCTACAAATAAAAACCTTTCAAACATGTTTCTTCTATGGAGTTATAGGGAGATATACACAAATAAACATTTATGTAAGTATGTAACCTTCAGTCTGAATTGTTCAATCCTTTGAATTCTTTCAATAAATGTTAACATTTAATTTCTGTTTTATCATGTTTTTATTTGCTTAATGTTTGGTAGACTAAATTTTCATTTACAAAATTATATTGTGTAAGTAACTACATTTTCAATAGTTTCAAAGGTGGTATCAAAAGTTGCTCAAATGAAGATATGATTAGCTTTTTGATATTATCAAGCATGTAGTTTGTCAGCCTGAAAATTACTTGGAATAATGTGTGCCAAGAAAAAAAAAAAAACTCACAAAAAACAAAACAAAACAAACAAAAAAAACAAGAGAGAGATAGAGAGAGAGGATTCATGAATGACTGTGTAAAAGCAGATGAATACAATATGTAGGTGACTTAGATATGCTGTATGTAATCATAAATTACTGCAGAGTTTAGAGCTTTCTTGGATGAATGCTCTATTATAAAAGAAACTCTCTAGTACTACCTTAATTAGAATTATATCTTTCTTTCTTTTTTAAGATTTTATTTATTTATTTGTTAGAGAGAGAGAGAGAGAGAGAGCCAGCACAGGCAGACAAAGAGGCAGGCAGAGGCAGAGGGAGGAGCAGGCTCCCTGCGGAGCAAGGAGCCAGATGTGGGACTGGATCCCAGGATGCTGGGATCATGACCTGAGCCGAAGGCAGCTGCTTAACCAACTGAGCCACCCAGGCGTCCCTAGAAATTATATCTTTCAAAGATGTATTTATTTTATTTAAATCAGAGTGAGTAAAATATATACTAGATAAGAAAAATATGTCTACTTTATTCACTTTAATACCACTATCTCTCTCTCTGGAAAACAGAATAATTAAAAGGAAACTAAAAAATACTGCTGTCCTTGGAACTAAACTTATGTACCTAGAGATAGATATAGATATAGATTTATGATTATATATCAGCAATATAAACATTTAATTACATTATGTATATTATTTCTGTTTTCCTTTTATCCATATGCATGATCAATAAAGAACACAGTTCTTTAATGACAGCTCTTTCTTTTTGAAGTATAAATTATTTGATTAAAATAAAACTATGGGTATGTGTATAAATACTTTGGTGGAATGCACTAAAAACTCATAACAAAGAATAGCTCAAAGGATCACCACAGTTACCCCACAGCATTTTTATCTGACCTGAAATATTTATGTTGGAAGTACTCAGTTTTAACATTAGCAACCCATCCTAGCTATTCAATCTTCTGTAGCTCCCCAGACCATCAGACTATAACAAAATCTGCTCAGAGTAAATATATTAACACATTCAGAGTTCTCTTATCAAGAAATAACCTTGAAAATCAAATAAAATGAAAAAAGCTCCAAAAGGTTTAAGAGATTCAGCTATTTTAAGAATGGTGTTGCCTGATTTCTTCCAGGGTTACTCTAATATCCTCCAGCCTTGAGACTCAGGGGCATGTGTGTGATTTCACACTTGCCCACGTAGAATATGGTGTACTCAGGAGTGATTCTCCTCGAATTGAGCAACCACCTGAAAAGGCCAGAAACATCTCTATGACTCATCAGCCTACTGATGTAGCTCAGGCTCTCCTAAATCAGACTGATTTGTTATAGGGATGGACCTTTTCCACAAACTTTCTTGAATATATCTTTTTTAAAACTCAATTTGGAGAACTTGTAAGTGAAAAACCCAAGACAAAATATTCTTTTCTTATCCATGTCTCCACATATGCTTCATATGGAAGCATTTATTGTCCAAGAAAATACTGAGGAGGGTTTGAAATGTGTGCCAGATCTGAAAAACAATATTTAAAAGTATGGAGAGGGGTGCCTGGGTGGTTCAGTAGGTTAAGCAACTGACTTTTTATTTTGGCGGGGGTCATGATCTCAGGGTTGTGAGATGGAGCCCTGCTTCTGATCTGCACAGACTCTGCTTGAGATTCTCTCTCTCCCTCTACTCCACCATCACCCCACCAACCTCACACTCCATCGCTCTCTAAAAATAGATAAATAAAATGTTTTAAAAAAATAAGGGATGCCTAGGTGGCTCAGTCAGCTAAGTATCTCTCTTCAGCTCAGGTTATAATTCCAGGATCTTGGGATGGAGTCTACATTGGACTCCTTGCTCAGCAGGGAGCCTGCTTCCCCCCTCTGACAAATAAATAAATAAATAAAATAGAAAATAAAAATAAATAAACCATATGTTTTGTTATCATATTGCTTTCATCACTTTCTAGGTTCCTGCAGATATTCTATTAATCTAAAGAACACTGTTGTGAAGAACAAATTGAAATATTATTTTAAAAAGCAATCTAAATTCACTTTATGCACAGCCAACACAGTTGCCATATGGAATTTGGCTAATCTATGTACAAAATCCAAAGGAATCCCACAGTCCCCTGTTTTTCACTATGACCAGTTCCATCTTCTCTCTTTTAATGAAATTAATACAGACACTAGACTCATGGTATAAAATGTATATAATGTAGAGTAACAAGGGTGTAACATAGTATACTGAAAATCCATTAAGTATAGGCTAAAATCATACCTCCAGTCCTGTTTCTCAAAGATTTTCATATATAAAAGAGAGCACTCTTTGTAAGGGTTGAGTTAGCTCCTTTGATAGCTTTCACAAATAGGGTTGAGGTCAGTTTAGGTCTACATTATACTAACTACACAACTTTGCTTGCCTTGGACAATCTATTCCATTCACTTCAGTTAGGAATGGCAAGAGATACAAAGATGATTCCTGGGACTACTTCTTAATTCAATTTGGAAGTTAGGGGAAGATCGTCCTCTCTACAACGCAGTCGCTGATAAAAGGGATCTAGTAAAAAGAACTGCGTTGGTTTACACTGCAGATTGAATGGAGCATTAAATGACTGCATTAGTATGACTGCAGTGGGGGTAATGGTCGCTTCCAGTAGGTAGATAATATTGTAATAATTCTTTCACATAGGTGCAATAATTGCTCAAGTGTCCTCATTTAATTTGTCACGAAATGGTATCCAGCATCTCTCAGCAAATGCCCCTCACACCTCTCCTCACTCTAGTTTTATTTTCCTCCCTCTTGGCGAGTGTAAACTGATGAGGAAATCTGTGTACTTCCAAAATGTCACCTATGTATCATGAAGCGGGGTGGGGGGGGGCACTGTAAATCACTTGGAAACAGCTTCTAGGAGGCGTTTAGGGATACCGCACATCAATACAGCTCAGATGCTCTTAATTTGATGACCCCGCCCAAACCCCTCGGGCCTGGCCTGTAATTTTCCAAACGGCCACCTCTCATTTGCAAATAAAAGTTAAAGTCAATCCACAGATACAGAACGCTGACTTCCTGCCACTCAATTTTACAGGGCTTCTCTTTGTAGAGCTGCCAGATTGTGACCGATGGCGGGGGGCGGGGATGAGATGAGCAAGAGAATGAGATGAGAGAGAATGAGAGGAGAGAGAGAGAATGCGAGAGAAAGAGAGAAAGAAAAAGGGAGAGAGAGAGATCACTTGCTTCCTTGCTTCCTAAGCAGGGATTTGCCTGCGATGCGAGGCGAGAGGACTGCGGCGGCTGATTTACACAGTTGGCGCGGAGGAGGGGCCGGGGGTGCGGGGCGGGGGAGGGGGCACAAGCTGGCGGAGGCTCCGGCGATGGGCTGATCTGGGGGCTCCCGAGCGCCGCTGCCTGCGTGCGCGATTTGGGGGCAGCAGCTGATGGATTTGCATTAGGGTTCCAGCCCTGCGTTTCGTATACTGCCTCCTAAAACCCGATCTGGACCTCCCAGTTTGGGTGCAGACGTTGGTAAGTAACGTGTAATCCGATTTTAGTTATTTCCTAGGCCATTAAAGTGGTACTTTTAAAGCAGGTCATTCTTAAAAGATGCCGCCTCCGCGAGCGTCTCCTTGGCCTGAAACGTTCCGCGGTCCCCTTCCCCGCCCCCCCCCCCCATCCTCTCGCGCTGGAGAAGTGAGGGTGCTTGAATGGTGAGCTGTCAGGGGGCTCACTTTCGGCCAACAGGATCTCTTCACCTTCGTGCTTTGCCTGAGATCTCCCAAATCCAAGTCGAATTTGGTGTGTACAGCCATACTGTTGTATTTGTATCCTCTTTTTTTTCGCTCTACCCCCGCCTCCCCCGCCCCCCTCGCCCCCCTCCCCCCCTGCTTCACCGTCTGGCCAATGCTGGGATCTGGGATCTAGTCGCCCCCTTCCTGCCTCCTTCCCTCCCCTCCCCACCCCCTTCTCTCATCTACACACCACCCACCCCCACTCCCACCTACCTAAAGGGTCAGGAGCAAAGAAACCCCGGCATGGTAAGGGCTAGTCCCATCTTCTCAGATCGAAGGAGGCCTTGGGCAGGGAGGGCTTGCACTGAGTGACAACCTTTCAGGAAGCAAGGAAGAAAAAGAAAGAAAGAAAGAAAGAAACAAACAAACAAAAAACAAAAACCCAGAGACGGAGCCAGGACTCTCGGACAGCGAAGCTCGACAGTGAATCCAGAGCACCGAGATTTTAAGTCCAAGAACCCAGTCCTGGACACTTCTACCAGCCTACCATCGAAGGTATATAGAACTGTGGTCCTGAGCTCTTGGTCACTGGCAGCCTCAAGCTAGGTGAGCGCCCGGCTTTCCCATTGGTATGCAGCGACCATTTCCCTTCAAGTCTCAAAGGTGGAAACACTTAAAAGGATTACAAGCGTGATTTGGTGGCCTTACTGAAAGTTGGTGGCATGAAGAAGAGAAACTGCAAGGCTACGGCATGTTGGATACAATTCAGCCTCGCAGAGAGTTTGCACCTGCCGCTGGGCAGCCCCTCGGATCAAATCTCGGAGATCTAGAGCGCTCTGCACCGATAGGTACTCGCCGCCGTCCTTTCCTACCTTGCCTAATTGAAACCAGTATTTCTCGCTGGTAGGATGTGCATTGTAGAGCGTATAGAGTTTGGCAGCGATGTCTTCTGTACGTTCACAGGTGCTAGGGGTTTGTTGCATTATTGAACGTTTCATTTAGTTGTTAAGGACAATGGTAGAAGGAATGGTACTGGAGACTAACATACCCTTGGACCCCTTTTCTAGGGGAGGAAATTGTAAGTAACTCCAACAAACAGGCCAAGTGTCGGAGCGAAGGGCCCCTCCCCCAGTGGGTCGCTCACTCGTGCTGTAAAAGAAGGAAAACGGCTTGAGGTTTTAATCATTTTCCATTTCTAAACATACCCATTGTGCGTTTCGCCTGGAGACAGCAGATTAGGATCTGTGGAAGGCTCAAACCTCTTCAGAAAATGAATGATGCGGCATTTTAATTATTTGTTCTGTGGGTGATCGTTTTGCTTCCATATTGGAATATTTAATCCTAGATATGGAGAGATTAGTGGGCTCGGAGATCGGGCAAAGGGGTGGGGGAGAGAGGAAGGGGGCACTGTGGGGAGAAAGGGCTTCTTGTCCTCCCCGTAGACAAATGATGCCGGGCGCTCCCAGCAGGAAGCGGGCGAAACCCGGGCTTCAGGGCCCTCCATCCCCTAACTTTTGGAGCTCTTCCTATCACTTAGGCACGCTATACTGAGATAAATTAAAAGAAAGGGGTGAGATAGCCTTTAGGACATGGACCAAATCAAGAACTTGAGAGGATGTAGTTAAAGAAGAGAACAGAGGACGATTGCAGTGATGGTCATTTACCGTCACCGGGAAGCTCAGAGAAGCCTCCCGGTTACCCATCAATTCCATCGCATCATGGGTTCCGGTATGATCCGTGAAACAGTCACCGCCTTTGCACGTTGGGTACCAAAGGTGCTGTGTGTGGCAGGGGAGCGGGTAGGTTAGCAGTTGGTGAAGGAGATGGGATTGTTCAGGTTCTGAGTTCAGGCTGTCAGGGATGGTCGGCTCAGTTGCGACCTGAGAAATAGGGTGGGTCTGGAACATTAAGGGTGTAGAGTGTTAGAGAAGCTTGCCTTCCTGCTTACTAAGTCTGTGATTGCTGTTTCTAATCTTAGCTACTCTGGAGCGGAGGACACTTGTGCGGTCATTTTAAATGCAAAATATGATGCAAATCTTCTATAACTGACTCTTACGGAGCGTTTATGTTGCATTAAGTGACATATATATTTAGAATGGTACAAAACTGATTTTTTTTTTCTTTAAAATTTGATTTTGTAAAAAGTGCCTTAAGGGAAAGCCATCTCTACTGGCTAACTTTGAGTCCTTGGGCAGTTGAGGTTCAGTCCAGTTCCTAGCGACCAGAAAGTCCCTCCCTTCCCCAGGAGTTGGTTACAGGATTGGTGTGGAGTGGCGGGCCGGGAGGGGGAGGCGAAGGGCAATCTATGCCTTACAGTCCCTGCTAACTAGACACGTTTGCTACACACTTGCCTCTCTCCAGTTTCCCCTCTAAGCTGCCTTTCCTCCTAGTAGGTAGCACTGTAGCAACGTCAGTTCTATAGTCGAGCCTTCTTAGAAGGTTCCCATGAACTGTGATCTGGTAGCCCCTCTTCACTGCAACGTCTTCACTCAATCACCCCCATCCTCACCACTCCCTATCTTCCTCTTCCCCCAAATATCACAGAGAAATATTTGGACCAAAAAGAGGGGGTTGGGGAGGGTCGAGGAAAAAAATCTAAACCCTGAAATGCTGCCCCCTATCCCCATGAGGATATCCCCTATCCCCTTTCCTGTAGAAGAAAGTGAAGTGTGCCATTGTTACCAAGTGGTCTGCGTTGGCCTGTCTCTGTTTTTAAAAAGGTGGAAACAAACACATGGCTGCTGAATCCAGGGGAAATCGAAGGCTTTGAGCTGCAACACAACAAAAGGATTCCTGGTGCAAAGAGATCGAAGCAAAATGCAGGAGAAACTCGGTCCAAGTCACTCAGGCTGCCTGAGCTCTTTTTCGGGACACCTAAGCAGAATCAGCTAGATCCAGCTCCTCTCCTTCGGGGATCTGAATTACCCTTTATCCCCGTCTTTGGAGAGAAGTGTCTATGCTATGAAAAGGATAATTCTGAAGGATAATCCTACTTTACAACCAGTCTACACTAGGGAGAGGAGCTTTGGAAACTAGAGAAGCAGAACAGGAGATGATTTCCTTGAGAGTTAAAAATAATTATAATAAAAAGAAAAAAAATGTCCACAGCCCTCTCTCCTCTACCTTCCCCACCAAAGGAATGCTTTCCTTAGGTTGGCCTCTGCTTCCCTGTTTCTTTTTTTTTTGACAGTTTGTTAGCTGGACCCCTCCACTTCTTTTCTCATCCCTTAAAACACACACACACACACACACACACACACACACACACACACAAACTGTACAGTCAGGGTTTCCTAGTGCTCGCTCCCGATCCCAAGCTAAGCGCGTTCCCTTCTTGGAGCTCATTTTCGTGACGTCTAAAGCCGGATCCAGGGTTACAGCACACATTAAAAAAAAAAAAAAAAAAAAAAAAAAGCTAGCACAAGAGAAGTCCGAGATTCTGCACTGGGATTGAGCCTGGCTTCCTCTTTGTCTCCCTCCCGCCCTTCCTCCCAGTGCCCAATGATGTGCTGCTGGTACCCAGAGAGAGCAGCCACGGCAGCGGCGGCGGCAGCGGCAGCGAAGCTGGAAGCCTGCTGCAGCCCCTTCTCCTCCCTCCTCTATTGAGTGTGCCAAGCGGCAGTTCTGCATCCTAAAGAAGCCCATTGAAAGGCCCATTGCATTCCCAGCACGTCTCAAGCTTGCTGCTTTTATTTTTTCTCTTCGACTCCCCCACCCAGCCCCTCTATCCCCCTTTGCTTCAGCTTCAGCAAAAGGAAGGGAGGGAGAGGGAGAGAATCCGTAAACTCAAGCTTTTTTTTTTTCTTTCAATGTTCAATACTTAAAAAAAAAAAAAAAATCTCCTGCAAAATAGGTAAGTCAAAGACATCTGGTGCCTTTCTTACCTAAATCTCAGGGACCTCAGGAACAAGAAAAAACATTAAAAAAATTGTGAAGAAAGAACTTAAGTAGATTTTAATATTTTATAAGGGAGACAGGGAAGACTAACTGATACTGCAATGTAGCTTCATCTGCCTTCTGTCTGTCTCTCTTTTTTTCATTTAATTGTTTCTAAAAATTGAGTATTGCATGCCTGAGGCGGATTTCTCTTTGCATTCTCATGGGTCTTCCTATCCTTACAGCTGTGTACATTATATGCAAGTTGAATGTGAAGATTTATTCTTTTCACTTTCCCTATCAATTATATCATTTTGTTTTCAGAGGGCTGGCAAAATATTTCCTTAATGTATGTATCTTACGTGTGGAGAGAAAGCATACGCTAAAAATTCTGGTTTATTTTTATTGATTAAAAATAATTATTCAATATTGATTGATATTTCAGGGACTTAGAAAGGGCAATCTAATAAAACTGCATATAATTTACTTATGTATGCATTTTCATATGCTGATGATATAAAGCAAGGAAAGACAGCCATAGAAGAAGGTTCTGTATTATTACAATAGTGCACAGTATTTGTTTCTTCTGATTGGAAAAGAATGATGTCTTTCTTTGAAATGTAATTCATGTGATAGATTATTTATCAGCAGGTAAGAATCAAGGTTTCCACCTTTTTCTTGCCTTTAACTACCCAACTGTCTTGTAACCAGCCACCTACCATTCCAGCTTTTTACAGGGTTCCTCAGTTGATCTTGAAGGCACAGATACACATTCCAAACTAAGCTCTGCAAGTGTTTTGATACAGACACTCCCAGGTTCAGCATCCTTTAGCTATCATTATCTTTACCTCTGACAACTGCATGGGCTCCTTCTTTATAAAGGCTAATCTTTCCTGAAGGGTTTAAATAGCTAAATGATACACCTGTGTAGAAATTATTTAATTAAAGGAGATGTCAAAAATCTGTGCTTGGGCAAAAGAGGGGGGGCATAGTGTGATACTGAGCATACACTATAATTAAGTATACTGTGATTATCTTTTAAGCAAAATCTCAAGTTTTCCTGAGATATCAAGTATTCATATCTCATCTGATATAGAGCAATGGGTTCGGACTTCATCACACTCTAATCTAATAACTTTGTGGTATGTTATGTCTTTTTATGAGTAGAAACCTATAGTTAAAGAATATTTCCCATCAGAATTCCAGTCAGACCTGTAATGGGATCCTCTGATACCAACCAATGTAAGTTTTAACAGACAAACAAGTGAAATGCCAAATCACTGCCATTATTACCGAATATGCCTGTATCTAAAAGGCATCACTGTATACCAGTCCTCTGATTGCTGTAAAATGCAACGAAGGCTACTTGTGTCAGTATGATATGCCCTTTCCCAAGTATGTCTTGGTTCAGAAAAATGTCATTGCATGGCACAATATTTCAGTCACCCAACTTTAAAAACAAGACATATTAGGCATGTTGACAGATCATTTTGGGTGTCAGTTCAACAACTGCTAAACTTTGTTTCACTCATAAAAAGCTCCAAATGTAGGAGTAAATTAGAATAGTGCATATGAGTAAAGGCTAAAAATCTACATCTTTATTTCTGTTGCAGTTTTGTAAGCAACTACGAATGATGAAACCTTCCATAGCTGAGATGCTTCACAGAGGGAGGATGTTGTGGATAATTCTTCTAAGCACAATTGCTCTAGGATGGACTACCCCGATTCCCCTGATAGAGGACTCAGAGGAAATAGATGAGCCCTGTTTTGATCCATGCTACTGTGAAGTTAAGGAAAGCCTCTTTCATATACATTGTGACAGTAAAGGATTTACAAATATTAGTCAGATTACTGAGTTCTGGTCAAGACCTTTTAAACTGTATCTGCAGAGGAATTCAATGAGGAAATTGTACACCAACAGCTTTCTTCATTTGAACAACGCTGTGTCCATTAACCTTGGGAACAATGCATTGCAGGACATTCAATCAGGAGCTTTCAATGGTCTTAAGATTTTAAAGAGGTTATATCTTCATGAAAACAAACTAGACATCTTCAGAAATGACACCTTCCTTGGCTTGGAAAGTCTGGAATACCTGCAGGCAGATTACAATGTCATCAAACGTATTGAGAGTGGGGCATTTCGGAACCTAAGTAAATTGAGGGTTCTGATTTTAAATGATAATCTCATCCCCATGCTTCCAACCAACTTATTTAAGGCTGTCTCCTTAACCCATTTGGACCTACGTGGAAACAGATTAAAGGTTCTTTTTTACCGAGGAATGTTAGACCACATTGGCAGAAGCCTGATGGAGCTCCAGCTGGAAGAAAATCCCTGGAACTGTACATGTGAGATAGTGCAATTGAAGAGTTGGCTGGAACGTATTCCTTACACCGCCCTGGTGGGAGACATCACCTGTGAGACCCCTTTCCACTTCCATGGAAAGGACCTGCGAGAAATCAGGAAGACGGAACTCTGTCCCCTGTTGTCCGACTCTGAGGTGGAGGCTAGTTTGGGGATTCCCCACTTGTCATCAAGCAAGGAGAACACATGGCCAACTAAGCCTTCCTCGATGTTGTCTTCTGTCCATTTTACTGCTTCTTCTGTTGAATATAAGTCCTCAAATAAACAGCCTAAGCCCACCAAACAGCCCCGAACACCAAGGCCACCTTCCACATCCCAAGCTTTATACCCCGGTCCAAATCAACCTCCTATTGCTCCTTACCAGACCAGACCACCCATTCCCATTATATGTCCTACTGGGTGTACCTGTAATTTACACATCAATGACCTTGGCTTGACTGTCAACTGCAAAGAGCGAGGATTTAATAACATTTCTGAACTTCTTCCAAGGCCACTGAATGCCAAGAAACTTTACCTGAGTAGCAATCTGATTCAGAAGATATACCGTTCTGATTTTTGGAATTTCTCCTCCCTGGATCTCTTGCATCTGGGGAACAATCGCATTTCTTATGTCCAGGATGGAGCCTTCATCAACCTGCCTAACCTAAAGAGCCTCTTTCTCAATGGCAACGATATCGAGAAGCTGACACCAGGCATGTTCCGAGGCCTACAGAGTTTGCATTACTTGTACTTTGAGTTCAATGTCATCCGAGAAATCCAGCCTGCAGCCTTCAGCCTCATGCCCAACTTGAAGCTGCTATTCCTCAACAATAACTTGCTGAGGACCCTGCCAACAGACGCGTTTGCAGGCACATCCCTGGCCCGGCTTAACCTGAGGAAGAACTACTTCCTCTACCTTCCTGTGGCTGGTGTCCTAGAACACTTGAATGCCATTGTCCAGATAGACCTCAATGAGAATCCTTGGGACTGTACCTGTGACCTGGTCCCTTTCAAACAGTGGATTGAAACCATCAGCTCAGTCAGTGTAGTGGGTGATGTGCTTTGCAGGAGCCCTGAGAACCTCACCCATCGTGATGTACGCACGATTGAGCTGGAAGTTCTCTGCCCAGAGATGCTGCACATCCCACCAGCTGGAGCATCCCCAGCCCAGTCTGGAGATTCTCACCTTGCTGGGGGGCCAACAAGTGCATCACCTTATGAGTTCTCGCCCCCTGGGGGCCCTGTGCCACTTTCTGTGTTGATTCTCAGCCTGCTGGTTCTTTTTTTTTCTGCAGTCTTTGTTGCTGCAGGCCTCTTTGCCTATGTGCTCCGACGGCGCCGGAAGAAGCTGCCCTTTAGAAGCAAGAGGCAAGAAGGTGTGGACCTTACTGGCATCCAGATGCAATGCCACCGGCTTTTTGAGGATGGTGGAGGTGGTGGAGGTGGAAGTGGAGGTGGGGGCAGACCCACTCTTTCCTCCCCAGAGAAGGCTCCTCCTGTGGGCCACGTGTATGAGTACATCCCCCACCCAGTTACCCAGATGTGCAACAACCCCATCTATAAGCCTCGAGAGGAGGAGGAGGCGGCTGTTTCATCAGTCCAGGAGGCAGGGAATGCAGAACGAGGGGGTTCTGGGACACAACCACCAGGAATAGGTGAGGTTCTCCTAGGAAGTGAGCAGTTTGCTGAGACACCCAAGGAGAACCACAGCAACTACCGGACCTTGCTGGAGAAAGAAAAGGAGTGGGCCCTGGCAGTGTCTAGCTCCCAGCTCAACACCATAGTGACGGTGAATCATCATCACCCTCACCATCCAGCAGTTGGTGGGGTTTCAGGGGTAGTTGCAGGAACTGGGGGAGACTTGGCTGGGTTTCGCCACCATGAGAAGAATGGTGGGGTGGTGCTGTTTCCTCCTGGGGGAGGCTGTGGTGGTGGCAGTATGCTACTAGACCGAGAGAGGCCACAACCAGCCCCCTGCACAGTGGGATTCGTGGATTGTCTCTATGGCACAGTGCCCAAATTAAAGGAACTGCACGTCCACCCTCCTGGCATGCAATACCCAGACTTACAGCAGGATGCCAGGCTCAAAGAAACCCTTCTCTTCTCGGCTGGAAAGGGCTTCACAGACCACCAAACCCAAAAAAGTGATTACCTCGAGTTAAGGGCCAAACTTCAAACCAAGCCGGATTACCTCGAAGTCCTGGAGAAGACAACATATAGGTTCTAACAATAAAAGAAAAATAAATTAGTGCTTTTTTTTTTTCCAAAAGAAAAGGAAAATAAAAGAAATATATTTCTTGCTCCCTTTACACTTGTCCCGATAACTCCATTCTCACAAACTTCCCTGCCCTGAACAGAACTGAAACCGCATGATAACTAGAAAATACAGATGTATGCTCTCCCCTCTCAGATGTGATTTGGAGGAAGGGCCATACTCAGATCATTAATCAATGAAGTGCCTTCGCAGACTTTTGCCAGCAAATGTTATCATTATTTTTTTATACTGAAACTTGAGACTTTGACTGTGCCATGTATAAGGTATATTGGGGATCGTTGTATTGATCCTAATTAAGTAAAACTCAATGTGTCTTTTTATTTTCAGTATATATATTTTTTTTATTTGTAGTTTTGTTTGACAGGGAGGGGGGGAAACAAATTGGTATTTGTGGCTTTTTTCCTCTTCCCATCATGGCACAGATTCTGTACATGTATTAACAATGCAGTTTGCTGCATGCCTGGAAACTGCAAGATGGGGAGGGAGGGGGCGGGTCTTGCTCGAATGTTCTCACCCACTCTTTTTTCTGTCACACACATACCTACATGCTAATCACAAATCCCTGCACACAGTTAAGTCCCTAAACCTGCAGCCTTTTCCTTCTGGTGTAGGTACACACACACGTACACATGTGCGCACGCAAACATATGTACCCTATTCCTTTTCAACCCAATCTAATTATTTTGGGTTTGATCCATTCCTCTACTCTTCATAGCTTCATCGTCCCTTCACCCCTAGTGTACAGCTCTCTCCTACCACCGTGGGAAAAGTCATATTCTAGATTGGATTCTACTGAAGTGGAAGCCTGGTGGTTTAACAGCTGGAGGCACACCTAGGGATGAGCATCCTCTTTGTGACACTTCATCCTGATGCCAAGATTTTTTGGAGAACATCTGCACTTTCTTATATATATATATATATATATAATATTAAAAAATAAAAAAGCAACTGGGTATATATCACTAACAGCTTTGTAGGAAGCACTTTTAATGTTTTCTCTCTCACACACAAAGATTCAAAAGAAATGTGCATATATTTATTCTGTAATTTCAGTGATTATAAATTGTAAAGGTAATGTTTAATCATTGTATAGTGATTATGCGTCTGGTATAGCTTTCCTAATAAAAAGTTTTTGAAAAACATAATACATTATATAGAGGATACCAAGCTTGAACCTTAAACTCCAGCTATGCCATGCCTTTCGTGCTCCCATTTAAAAAAAAAAAAATCCTTATTTTACTTGTTATACAGAGAGCTAGTTTATTAACAAGTTTGATGCACTGTGATGTTGATAAATCTTATAACCCACCACCCCATCACATACCAGGATACAACTGGGACTTTAAAAAAATCTGATTTATGTAGTTGACTTTTTTCCTTTGGATTATGACTTTCAAACTCAAAAACCCAGCGATGCACCAGTTTTCCTAGGCAGGTTGTGATTGGGAGAAAATAAAGAAGTAGGTTGCTAAGAAGTACAAGATTATATAGAGCAGGTAATAAAGGAATCAAGGATCCATGCACCTCAAGACAGTAAATGACATAAAGAAAAAGGAAAGTGAAATTGCTATTCTTTTTTAAAAACATGTAGTAAAATTACACATGTGTACACACACACCAATCAAACTCCAAGGTCTTGGAGCTGATTTGACTGTCCGAATCCTGCTATCTGTACAAGTTGTCATTGTTATATTTAGCTACTGTTTTTTTTTTTTTTTTTTTTTTTTCCCAGCCATCTAACTGTAACTGGCCCTAGTCAGGCTTGAACTAAGAAGATGCTGAATGAGTTTTCCTTTCTGTATGATATTAAAATAATGTTTAAAATTAATCGGACAATAATCCAAGTTATAATCCATTTACATGTGAGCGAAACCAAAGAAAATTGGATTTTTAAGGTGCCAGTATCTTGTTTGAGGAGGAAACTAAACTGATAAAAAGAAACCGGAGCTTTAAGGAAGGCACTTATCTCATTTCGCCATTAGAGGGCAGCAGAACTCCAGAGATTGACAGACCCTGTAGCTGCAGAATTGTGCAGTGAGGCCCGCGTTCTATTAGCTTTCTCGAGCTGCCCAGAGTAGATATTATCGTTATATGTTGAATGTAATTCACCACAAGTAACCAATGCCTTACATCATTTTTTTTCATAAAAAAAACTTGCAGCTTCTAAAGCTGTTACTGATATAAAAATTAAGGCATTGTACTTAAAAAAAATGAATGTCTAGAACATATTTATATATCTCTTAATTATAAATGGGTATCATCATAAGTATGCATAAAATTAAAAAAACACACATGTATCAATAAAAAAATGCAACTTTTCAGGGCCGTCTTGCATTTGGCACATTGTACCTAAATTTTGTCTTCCATTGTTTCAAGTACATTGGATTTACTTCAGATGAAGAAAAACACAATTCACTATTTCTCTACATACAATATTGAAATGTAGCTTTTCTTACACAAGAGGATCAGATCCACAATTAAATAGGTGTCATTCTCCTTTTCTGGTTTATTCTCTTTTTACTTTCCCATAAGTTAGCTTTTCCCTGGTTATCTCACTTTCCTTATTCTTTCTAATCATCCATCCCTTCTTCAATTGAAGTCTTTTTTTTTTTTTTTTAAGCACAGAAAGTCAGTGTTTTAAACACCTTTAAGTGTTTTAAAACCTGATCTATGGAGTCCCTCTAAACTAGGGATTTATGGTGTCCCTATTCCTGCTCAATAAAATACTCTGGTGAATGGTAGAAAGCATGTGCATAATAAAAATTCAAAATGCAAAGCTAAATACTTCTGACAGTTATCATCATCTCCTTAATAACCATGCACACATTCATAACATGGAATATTATACAAATCAGGTTAAAGTACAATCCCTAATGATCCTGGTGCTTTTGACATTTGAAAAATGTGTGTCCATAAACCATATCAAATTACAATATAACCTGATGATTATGTTTGCATTTTATTTATTAAATACAGAAAGTAAGACTGTCTTGTCTTAAATATAGGTAGTAATTTTACTCTTGAAGGAGGTATAAATTTTATTTAGTGAAAACAAATTTATGTGAGAATGGAATTTTGTATGCAAGGAGATAAATTTTTATTTCCATGGAGTTTTCTACCCCTTTGGCTAGGCTACTTATTTTAGCTGTGCATTAGAATTACTCAAATTAGCTTTAATTTATAATACCAGATATGTTTTCAGAAAGTACCAAGGGTATTACTATAATTTCTATGATTAGGATTTGTTCCATGTTTTTGTTGTGGTAAAAATTATTTTTGAGGAAAAGATCGCTAATTCACCTCATAGTGATGGCCAATTTGACTGAAGCAGACCCAGATCTGGCAGAAATTTGTTATTATTCATTGCTACTTACTTACAAATTATAGTAATAATATTTGAAAATAATAAAATGCAATGTCCCTTTAACTATAAGATGGTGAGTGGAAAATAGTTGAAAGTGAAATATTAGTTTGACACTGTAACAGTTTTAATGTTTTATTGATCATATACAGTATTATTTATGTGGATGCTTTTATGTTTTTATTTAAAAAGCTATATTATTCCTCCAATTACAAAATACTAAATCATATATACAGGTATACATATACATGTATATGAATATACATGTATATGTATGTATGTATACATACATATATGTATATGTATGGATGAAAAAGTTCAGAGAGAGATTATAAGGAAAGTTTAATGACTGAGCTTAAAATTTTTTTTTCCCTCAACTAGGAATGTTAGTTTTAAAGCCTTGATATCTGAGAAGAATATCTGTGTCTAGCATTATGAAAGTTGGTAATGCAACTGTAGAACATAAGGAATTTTCTTTAACTATTGCAATTATTATTTTGATTCATTTAGTGTAAATCCATTGTTCATATTGTCCTATCCTTGTGCAATTATGTTGTCTGAGCCAATTAATGTTGTAAAATGGCTATGACAAAAGAAACATTAGTGAAATGCTTTACAAAATTTGAGACATAGAACTATAACAAGTCAAGATAATATGAAAAGAAGTGATAATAAAAGAACACTCCCTTTTGAATTAAGTGAGTTGAGCTAGTTTAATTTTAACATAGACAATTATAATTTAGAGTTAGCTCAAAATCCTCAACTGAAAATTCAGGTGAACAGATTATAAATAACTATCACTAATTTTACCACATAAGAGTCTGCTTTAATATCTATAGGCCTTTTAAAAGTAATAGGAGCAATAACACATGTGTCATTGGGCAATCATGTGTATGTGTGTGTGTATAGAACTATTATATATGTATATACACTGTATATGCATGTATATAGTTTATATATGCTGAATTATATTTACATGTAAATTATGTACTTTTTCTCACATGTATAACAATTTCAGTTTTATGCATTTATTTTCCGTACTTCTGTCTAGCCATGGCCAAGTGAAGATGGATGAAATTATAAAAGTCTTCACTTTGGAAATATTCACATGTAAAAAATAACACTGTAATTAATATTTCTGAATTTAAAAGTTCTTTTATCTTTCAATTTGTTTCCTTTTATTATTTAAGTCACAGGGGATAAATTTCAAACTGTGATTTAAGTCTTCAACCATAAAAAAAAAATCTGCTTTCTTATAAATATGCAACACAAGTCACACGAAAACTGTTCCTTTTTCATTTTTCTATCTCTAGAATCAATTTTATAGGTGAAAATACTTTCAGTAGCTTTATTAATTTGACAAGATCTTTGTAATTCATGTAGGTATATAGAAAAGTGAAATCTTAAAAGTAAATGTAAGAGAAGTAAAGGTCCTGTATAAGACATTCATCATCCTATTTATTTCTTTTAAATATCTTCCTTTATTGAAAATGTATAAAAGTAGTGATAATAATAAAAATAGATAACCATTTCTAGTATACTTTTGTGAAACCTAAATTGAAGGCAATGATTTCTTGTACCAGGAAAGCAGGTATATATCAGGAGTTACCGGTTGTGAAGAGGGAATAGTTTGGGTAGAATCTTCAATTCTGATAATATTTGCTCTAAGAAGGCATTATAATAAATTTTTGGTTGACCTGACCTCTACGATATGTTTAAACATTAATATATAGATGAACGTTAGTAAAAAGGAGGCTTTCCTCATTACCACTTAGTGACAAAAAGGACCAGCATACCTAATTAACTGTTTCATTAGTATATTCAGTCCACCTACTTGTTTATAAGTACAATGAATCGATAGTTTGTAATGTACTTAATTGTATCAAAACCAAACAATATTCATGAAAAAAATAGGATCACCAGTAAAAATAAACCTGAATAATTTATTTTAATTCACTTATAATAATTAGCAGGTTGTTCTCTTGATGATGACAGGAATCACATTACCAATACTGCATTCTATATGAATATAGGGCTTGTGTACTATTGACACATTTCACTACTTTTAGGCTTATAGCATGCTGGGAGACCATATAATGGTTTTTGGTAGCATTTAAAAGAAGAGCATAACTTTCCTGAGTTGGGGGAGGAAAAGTTAGCCCTGAAAGGAGATGCTAAAACAAAGATGTCATCTGATTGTGTGGAGGGACAGAAAGAAGCTCTCTTCTTCCTGGCCCTATTCCTTTCACTGTTCCTGACAGCTCTGCTTCTACTTCTGTTTCTGACTCAGTATCAGGATATTCTTGTGTCTAAGGGCACATTTATTGAGCTCAAATTAGGTGCCAAGGCAAGATCAGGAATGGATGAGAGTCCTAGCACTCAATGACAAAATGTCCAATTCAATTATCTTTGTACCTAGGCTGAGAAAATAATTCAACATATATCACTTCATTATGAAATCATTTATAAGCCTGGTGAAAAAGTCAGAACCTCATAGTAAAACTAGAAACACTTCTAGAAATCAGGAGAGAATCAGCAAATGCTTTAAAAATATGGAACCTAACTTTAAAATCTCAAAACCTTAATTTTCCTTCTTTTCAATGTACTCTCTTTGCCATGGCTTCCAAAATATCAGTTTAACTGAAATTATGATACAAATGTAAAATATTTGTATTAAGACCATTTCCTATTACTGGAACCACACATTTTTAGTGGTTTTTCCTTATTTACAGTATGAAATTTCTGACTATTCAGAAATCCTAAGGCCTTTTTACCCCCAAAGAATTCTGGTAAAATGATTTATATTAAAATGTCTTTTTTTGTTGTTGTTGTTCTGTGGTAACTAACTTTATAACCAAAAAAATCTGTCAATATGTAAACCGTTAACCATATACTGTAATTGGGAAAAAAAAAGAAACCCTTAAAGTCTATCTAAATTGGACATTTTATATGTATTAAATTGAATTGGGATTTTTTTTCCTACTTGTGCTCTTCTTCACCTAATTTGGATTCAAAAGTGAAATCTGTTCCTCATGAACAGTTCATCAGATACTTTACTTGTCTAGCTGGCAATGGAAGGGAGGTGGGCACAGTAAAGGCTAACAGGTTTAGGTAATCTGTGGAATAATTACACCCATGAGTCACTCATGTTGCCCTCAGAAAACCTTCCTCAACAAGGATAATGAAAGGGAAAGGGAAAAAATGAAAATATTTTCCTTTTCTGAAGACCATCTGATAAAGGCTTGATGGAGGATATTTAAACAAGACTTTCACATTAACTTTCAGTATTCTATCTTTGGGAGTGTTGATATTCCATAGTAGATTCACTGTATCTTTCAACATGATTCTAAGCCAATTCAGTTGTCATCTGTTAGCATAACCATTGAACATGGAATCAAACCTTTGCGTTAAAGTAACTAAACCAGCTGTAATGAATAGTAATGCTAACGCAAAAGAAATCACAAGCATAAACGAGGTGACAATACATATGAAAACATTCAGCTTAATTCATAGGGTAGCTGTGTAAGGGGAATTACTAAGTCTTCTTTTTTTTTTAAGATTTTATTTTATTTATTTGACAGAGAGAGAAATCACAAGTAGGCAGAGAGGCAGGCAGAGAGGGAGAAGCAGACTCCCCGCTGAGCAGAGAACCCGATTCGCGGCTCAATCCCAGGACCCTGAGATCATGACCTGAGCTAAAGGCAGAGGCTTAACCCACTGAGCCACCCAGGTGCCCCCCCCTTTTTTTATTCAGTAGTTCTTCCTATATAAATAAGAAGTCTTTGCTATCTCTTAGCTATCTTTGGGCCATTTTAACATAACTTTCTTTTAGTAGTATAAATGATACTGAAATTGCACTTTAATTTGGATCATATACCCTTCTCTCTTTATAAATGTGGATAACTGATAGCTGAAACAATGCTAAAATGATTCTGGAGATAATATAGGGTATAGCTAGGACACACACACGCACACACACACACGGGTATATTTAGGGACTATTTACTAACATGTTTATCAAATAAGTGACAGTTTGCATAATACATTATTGCATAATATATAATACATTAAAGATTTACTTATTTATTTGAGAGAGAGAGAGTGCATGTGTGTGTGAGCTGATGGAGGGAGCAGAGGGAGAGGCAGAGAGAATTTCCAGCAGACTCTCTGCCCAGCTCAGTGAGAGCCCAAGGTGGGACTGATTTTTCAACTCTGAAATCATGATCTGAGCAGAAATCAAGAATTGGACACTCAACTGACTGAGCCACCTAGGTTCCCCGTACAGATTAAATTTTAAAAATATTTAAATTTAAGGTTCAAAATGCAGTAGGAGATAGTGTGGAATGCTGAACAATATATAAAATTTGGCTGCTAATGCTTTATATTTTAAATGAACCAGGCTTGAATTGGACAATAAATCGCTTCTCATCTCATGTTAATGGCTACTTAGTTCTAAGATAACCATATTCACTACTCCCACCCCATTTCAAAAAAATAAGTTAGCATTTCTGTAAATCATTGTGTCTTAAAAAGCGGAGGACAGAGATACTGATTCTGGAAGAATTTTCTGAAAACCTATTCTCTGCCTATCTTAAACTGCAAGAAGCACAGCTCTGCTTTTAATCCTACTGCAAGGGGCATCACAGAATAACATAAACAGATGTTGCAAACAGAAAATGAAGAGAGGGGCACCTGGGTGGCTCAGTGGGTTAAGGCCTCTGCCTTCAGCTCAGGTCATGATCCCAGGGTCCTGGGATCGAGCCCCGCATCTGGCTCTCTGCTCAGCGGGGAGCCTGCTTCCCTTCCTCTCTCTCTCTGCTTGCCTCTCTGCCTACTTGTGATCTCTGTCTGTCAAATAAATAAATAAAAAAGTAATCTTAAAAAAAAAAGAAAATGGAGAAAAAAGACAATGTGTAGTTAGAAAAAACTGATGATGTAATTCTGACATGCCCATTTAACAACCATCACTTTGCAAATTACTGTTCTCAGCAAATACCTTTAGTTAATCAAGTAAATATGTTACCTTATAGTATATGCAGTTTCTAATTCCTATGTTTGTACAATTACTGTGATTACTCTTTTATTTGCTAAAAATATGTACCTCTCCTTGCATCAAAATTAAGTTTAAAATCTCCTTCATCCAGTAGGTCTTTAGTTGATACAGTAACTATATTCTGAATATTTTCTCAAATACTTATGCACACTGTTTATGCCGATTTGGATATGCTAGAATATTTTACCCTAAGTGTCCTTCAGTCACTTTGCCTGTCTGTGCCAAGAACCTGGCTTTTCAATTATATTGTAAGCACTTGAGAACATAGACTGTCTTCAAGGTCTTTTGTTGTCTAGGACCATATTTTTGCACAGCTATGGAAAATATGCTCCAGTCAAACTTCTGAGTTTCGTGGATCCTATCTTGTTTCTAGAATAGCCACCTTACTACTACCTTTCTTCCTATTAGAAATAGGAATAGTATTAGTAATACTAGATAGTAGGTAAATATTTGTTGACTTAATGAATGGAGTTTTAAAATATGTATAGCCTATAACTTCTTGCAAAAGTTGAGAGAAATAATGAAAAGAGATGGAGGAGTTTGGAGTGTAAGAGGTGGCAAGAAATGTGATAAGATGAGAAAGGTAGTAACTTTTTTTTAACTTTCCTTGGATTTCTTTATTGGTAATATACACACTGACCTTAAGGAAATAATATTGAGGAAAATGTTTACTATGACTATGTCTCTGAGGAAAAATAATAAGAAAGAAAAAAAAAAGAATGAAGGAAGTGAGGAAGGAAACAGAAAAAGGAGGATATATAAAACTTTGTTTTATCTTGTTCATTAGTGGCCAGAACAGAAAAAGGAGGATATATAAAACTTTGTTTTATCTTGTTCATTAGTGGCCAGAGCAGAAAAAGGAGCATGCCCGGTAGTATGTGCAGATGCAGTATTAATGAAGCTTAATGTTCAGCTGCTTAAATGTTTACAAATAAGAGCAATAATTTAGTAGGCTTGGTTGATTTTCTCTGTGTTGTAATTGCTTAAGTGAATGGGAGTTCTACCACTTTAATGAAAATTCTACTGGAATGTTAATCCAGTCAAGAGTATTAAATAAAACAGGACATACATACAAGTATTACATGTACCACCTTCCCTCAGAGAGATAAGTGATTTAAAATATTTTTATCTCTTCTATGCTAGCCAAATGTACAAGATTTCACACTTCAAGTGACAGGACATGACTAACTCTAATCCCATATTTTAGACTCTGATCTTATGGACAAACATGAGGTAAAAGTTGATGATCAATAAAGAGTTGCATGGATGATCATATGAATACACAAAATATTATTCCTCTCTTGAAAGATCAAAATTTTAATGCAGAATTAACAAACATTTTCACTTAGGTGATGTGAGACTTTAACAAGAGAAGAAAAATCATCCATGTTTTTATTAAAGTTTGAGTTTTGAAATGCTACTATAATCATATTCTCCTCTATCTTACTGAAGGATACAATAAAGTCACCAATGAGAGTTTAACTGATGGTATATTTAACCCAGTAAGAAACATTTAAGGCAATACAGACTTAAGTTTTTTATAAGCTGTAAGAATCTACTTAATATATTTTCATTAAAGCTATGGATATTGATATGAAAATTCAGTCCTTTTTAGGTATCTAAGCCTTGCCATTGTGGTGCTACATCTTAGCTCTCCTGGATGTTTAACTTTCTGTTAAAATTGTATATTGTTGTTGACATTTTATGTTATCCTTGAAACATAGTTGCATTTGAATTCTAATTCCATTAGAGAAAAAAATGATTCTAAACTGTATTTACATCTTCTAATGCATTTAAACTATAATTAAGGTATTTTAGAAGTTGTTGTGCAAAAGGACTGAAGAATTCAAACTGTTGTCAAAACAAATAAATGGCATGGAGTCTAGTATGTCTTAGAAGAAGTAACATAAGAATTTCTTACTAGTCAATAGAGCCAGGGACGTAGAGATAATGAATTGTCCAAACACAAAGTAGACTTACATAAAATTAAGATATAAAAATATTAATTTTAGGACTTTTTAATATATTTGGATTGTAAAGTAAAATATTCATATATGTATATATATGTATACCAATATCCCATTACTATTATCCATTAGTAAAAATACTATTTTTTACTAAAATAAAGTAAAAATACTTAATGATATTTAAGAAGTTAATATACAACTTACAAAAGCTATTAACATGAGACATGGATGGAGTTTCATATCTTGACCAACTGTAAAAGTTAGTAAACATTTCAACCTGAATTTTTCTGAATAACCAGCTGTGTAGAAACATGATGTTGGACTGAGGGTAGATATCATAATGACTAATAACCCCCAGGAAAAGCTTTCCCATGCCTTAAAAATGCTCACAAACTGTAAGTTTTTTTTAAGCTTTATAAAGTGCTGATATCTAAGAAACATAAAAAAAAAATTGCACTGCTACTGAAATGTACCTTTCTGACTGTTTATAGTTCTGAAATTGTGATATGATCAGATTTGTTTTAAATAGTTAAGGATCTCCTATCACTGTGGTATGTATATTCTGCTCTGAGTCAATATTACTTCATTATGGTTATGTTCTCATCTTAAAAGACTTAAGTGTCTAAAACAAATGAAAAACATAAAAATCTAAACCCAAGAAATACAAATATTTGTTAAATGAGTACCATAGGGATTTAGACTTCCTCTGCCTCCTGCTGTTATCAGATGAAGGAATGGCTGGTAAGAAAAGACTACTGTAGCTTGTAATCTCACCCTTTGCCCAACTTTGTCCACTAGAGCTACTATGGTTTAATAGAAAGCTAAGTCAAAAGAGATAGATAACCAGAGATAACAGGTCTCACTGCTGAATGTCTTTCCCCCGTGAAAATAGGACTTGAGATACTGGAGCTTCTTTTGGGTAATAATATTAAGAGGATAGGCTGTGATGATATAGTTGAAAGTTGTTGAAGGTTTTAAATAGTTTCTGTTTCCACTACACTGTAGAATATGGGATGAAGCTAACTTTTAGAAGGACGTCTCATGATCTACCTATTACATTATAAGAAAGGGAAGAATGAAGCTCCATATTCAGAACTTGGAAGCCGTGCTAGTGACTGTTCTACTGGTGTGTCCTTTTGAATGTCCATCCCTGTAAGCCATTACAGTGAAGACAATTGTGACTACTGCAAAAAACCTCAAAGGAAGATCTTTTCTCATGCCTTAGGAAAATCTTGGACCCTGCATTATCTCAAATCTTTCAAAATGGACTGAAGCTGAAAACATAAAGGACTTTTTCTTACTCTTCTGGCCTATCAGTTTAGTTGGTATTGGCAGAGATTTCTCAGGATTTTGAATCTGACCATTCTTAAACCATGGATGGGATATGTGCAAAGCTGGAAGACACCAACTTCTTTTTGTTAAATGCTGAATTCATCACATAGAACCCATCAGATCTGTGTGAGAATTCCTGTTCAGCCATTAACTCCTATATAATCTTGGACAGGTTGTTTCAACCTCTCTGAGAAGCCTAAATTCTATTAATGGTCACATTTATATTACTAAAAGATCACTCCAGTGCTGAGAAGAATGGACTGAAGGAGACTAGGATGGCAGCTAAGAAAACATTATTTTTTAAATTTTGTTTGTGACAGTTTTAGATGTACAGAAGATTTGCACAGATAAATAGTAAAGAGAGTTTCTGTACGTCCTTCAATCAGGCTCCCTTAATGTTTACATTTCACATAGTGATGGTGTATGTCAAAACTAAGAAACTGACATTGGTACAATATTATTTAGCTAAACTACGGACTTTACTTAGGTTCCAGCATTTTTTTTTTCACTAATGTCCCTTTTCTCTTTCAGGATCTAACCCAGGATATCACATTGCATTTAGTAGTGCCACTTTTATTATTATTTTTTTCCCCCAAATTCCATCTTGAAGATACTGATGACCTGGGTTAGCTAGTAGCAGTGAAGACAAAGGGGAGTAGAGGCAAAACATATGCTGAAGCTAGAACAATGGGCTAGGGATTGCAGAATGGCTGTGAGTCATGAAGAAAAGGCAAATAATTAAGAATGATCTGTGGTTTCTGTTTTGAAGAATTGAGTGGATGGTGGTGACTTGTATTGAGACAGGATGACTAGAAGGTGGGATGAGAACATGTTTAGAAGGAAAATCATGAGTTTCATTTTAGACTTTTTCAGATGCAAGTATTACCAATAATGTATGTAAAACATTTAGATCAATGGCCACCACATAGTAAATATTCAATAGATCATGGCCGCTACATGATGTTCATCATCATCATTGCCATCATCATCATCATCACTGCAATCATTATCATCAGGAAGGAATTTCAATATTGTTTCAGGTTGCAAAGAAACTTTTTATGAAGATGTCAGTGAGAGAAGCATTCATGTCTGGATCCACATTTTCACTATGGAGTTTTTTCAGAGACCTAGCAAACCAGAGTGTAAGTTGGAAATGTCAAGCCTTTTGGGGGGCTGCAGAAGGATGTGTGGATAACATTCCCATTCTCCTTTTTCCTGATTGGGTACTAAATAGAGACTCTATAGTGCAAAGGTCTCCACTGTAAGGTGCCAAGCTGATAGGGTAATATACAACTTGGGCAAAGGCACACTGGTATAAAAGGGTATGGAATGTTAAAATATAAGAGTTTAATGGAGGGGATGGCTGAAGATACTAATAAGGCAAATTGGGGCCACAGTAAGAAAGGCTTAAATGTATACCAAACAGTTTGAAATGTATCCCAGTAGAGGGGAGATTAGGTAATTTTGAATATCAAGAATAATTTTGATTATCAGTGGGAAAACTACATCAGTGTAATAATGAATTCTAATGTCAAAAATCCTATAAGCAACATGATATCCTATGTTCAGTACATTCCTAACTAGTTCTTTTTAGAGTAGTAAGAATGGATATCTTGAGGGAGAGTCACTTTTGTTTGATAGAGTATTTAGATTTCAATGCTGGAAAAGGTCCAAGGAGGTTGTAAAAGTTCAAGTATGATGTGCCTTACCTCTATTCATCTTAAACCATTCCTTTCAAATTAGAGAATGAGACTAACATGCTAAAAATGAGAGATTGCCCTTAACTTCCTATGCAGGATGGTAAAATATTTTAGATCCTATCATAAGTTTCATCCAGAGTGAAATAACAGAAGTTAATTCTGGTTGAGCAAAAAAAGTGAGGCATCTGCAAAGTGAGAAAGGGCAGTACCTATTCATAGTGCTATGTGATAATTTCTTTGTGTTGTGCAATAGCCAGATGACCCAGACTTTGCCAATTACCTAGTTTTACAAGAGTCAACATGTATCTAGCCTGTATGTAAAAGATGAGGCCCTCTGATTTTTTTTTTTTAATTTTTATTTATTTGTTAGAGAGAGAGCGAGCACAGGCAGACAGAGAGGCAGGCAGAGGGAGAAGCAGGCTCCCTGCTGAGCAAGGAGCCCGATGTGGGACTCGATCCCAGGACGCCAGGATCATGACCTGAGCCGAAGGCAGCCGCTCAACCAACTGAGCCACCCAGGCGTCCCAGCCACTCTGATGAATTTTATACTTTATATTTAATCTTGTGGTGGATTCATTCTACATGTGCCTTGAACATCAGTGAGGGACAAATGGGCAGACTGAATGTGCTGATGGATGCGTAAATAGGAAATTAGCTGTATATACATTAAAATATTAAACATTTAGAGCGATTCTACCATTCATTAGATGGGAAGTGAGTATTTGTAAATTAGTAGAAGGAAATAAAATAAATGAGCAGATTTCTTCATATCTACAAATAATCTTTTATAACTGTTTATATTTTTCCAGTGCTTGCATCACTGGGCATTATACACATTACCTAGAATTATTTTATTGTGTTGATGTAGGTTCTGAGACTCAGATTTTTCAGTGTTAATGGTATAGAAAATACTGAAACTGTTCACTTACTTGTTTATGATCTTATATTTACTCTTTTCTATGGGGTCTCATGTATATCTTTTGTTTATTACATATGCTTACATTTTTTTCTGGATGTATGTGCATTCTAAGCATTAGAAAATCATAAATAAGCCTTAAAGCATTCACAAACAAGGGAAAGCTATTAAGAAAATTATGATGTTTTTGCTCAGAACTAACATGGTAGAATGCAGGCCATGGTTCCCATTAGTAGATTTTGTCCTTTAACTACAGCCCTTGGGAATAGATGAAAGGCCAACAGAGATTGATCTCACATAGATATATGAAGGATGAGAAAGTGGATGTTTAAAAACATTCCCACTTCCTTCTTATCCACAGAGTTATTAATTGTTCTGGTATTATTTGAAGTAATAGTCTCAATTCTTCACTTTGCTTTTGTTATGCAGACATAGCCACCACAGTGTTGAGTGGAGAATAAACTGTTTTCATAATTTAAATATTGTTAGAATTGAGATAAGAGAAGAGCCTTCAATAATGTACGTGCCATTTAAAAATATCTTTGGAAGTTCTCTGTATAAGTTCCTACAGGCTTCCTCCTTAAAGTAAAAGATAAAAATTTTTAAGGCTTATATTTGAATGATTTTAACATTGCTGTCTATTATACTACCACTTGATTCTTCTCAGTTATACAAGTCCTGTTTCTGTTCCAGTAATCCCCTCCCCACCCACATTTTTGTGAAGAATTTAATTCTATCACTTTAAATTTTAAACCTGCTATAACACAGGCAACAATGGGACAGGGATTTTATGAATAGAACAATGTAACATTATGCCTCTTAAATTATTTTTAAATTGTGACTTTTAGGTGTGTCCTAGGAATGATGCAAAGTTACTTGTCGAAAAGCTGGGGAAATACTGACAAGAACTTTTGGCACTGTATTTTGCATAGAGTTGTTGAGCATCCACTGCTTGAAGGCAAGCTATCATAAGTGCAAAACTGTATGATATCAAGGAAATGACAGACTAGTTTTGGGAGATATGACTTACACATGTGAGGTTATTTTAAGGTATTAAAAACTATTGGTATAGACATAACAGACAATAGCAATTAAATAGAAGTTAAGATTACCGTTGGACAGCCATGTGGTATCTAATCTGATGTTCCTGACACCCAAGTCAGCCTCAAACAAGAACTTCTTGGAAAGCTGAAGAGCATAGTTTTAGCCCCCTGTTCACAGCTCATTTCAGTTTCAGTCTGTACTAGCTTATATCAACTATTAAGTTTGTAGAACAGCGAAGTCTGTAAATTATTTGAAGAAATAGATTAACTACAATTCTACAATTAAAAGTCCTTAGCTGCTGAATCACTTAATGGCATAGTTATAATTATTCAAACTATTGCAGTTTTAAAAAAAGCATTCTTGATTTGGAAAAACGCTGACTTGTTCAAACTGCATTTGAAATTATTACGCACTTCTTTTGCAAGAAAAAAGAATCATGTATCATCATTGTTTAGAATATTCATTTAACCACATTTTATGAAAGTAGACTCAGCTCCTTGAATTTGGTGGTACTTCCATCTTTATCTCTGCACTGATTAATAATCAGTTTCCTTGTAGCTTTTTATGAGCAGTAGAAAAAGACCTACTTATGCTGCTATGAGACATTGGCTGGGATTAAGGTGGTTGTACATTGGCAATCAGGTTTTTCCAGAGTCTTCCAGGTTGTTATCACAGTTCTCACAAATCTGCACATACTCTACTAATTTCAATTAAAAAATATTGACTTCTTCAATAAATCTGTGAAGTCAGCAATATTCTGCTCTTAAGAACTTAGAGACCTTTAAAATAAAAATCATAAGCCTAATATTTCATAAAGTTCATAATGAAAAATATTAGTCATGGGCAGAATATCTTACACAGTTATTTCTGTTGAGGAGTTTCTTGTATAATCATATTTGGTCAGAATGATTTAAGTATAGTCTCAGGAATCCATGACAAGAATAAGAGAGCTAATTATTGATTTTTATATCCCAAATATTTCTGGAATTACTTCTCTCCATCTCTAAGAAACTATTTGTTAAGACATTATAATTTATTCCTGAATTATACCAATAGCTAATTACTCTAACCATATTCACTTTTGATCCTAAACCCATTAAACACCTTTATGACAGCAGCAAAACTATTAACTTTAAAAGCAATTCTAATCAGTTTCTTTCCTGCTTAAAAACCCTTAAAAAATTCCCTAAGTCCAAAATCTGTAATATATTCAGGAGTACCCTGCAAGATCTCTACCTCACAAATCTTCACCTCTGCAGCATTATTGTTAATATCAACTCTTATCCTCATTCCCTAAGCTCCAGATATATCCACTTTATATTAATTACTTAAAATTTCCAAATTATTTTCCACCTGAGGACTTTGTTCCATGTCCCCACTGCCTCTTCTTCTACTTTGCTGGGTCCATCCTATTAATCCTTTAAGCCCTCACTTAAAAAATCTCTTCCACAGGGAAGACTTCTCTAACTTCCCACAGAAAACCAGGTCTTCTGTTTTGTCGTCTCATAACCAACTTAGTTTTTCTTCAGAGTAATGAAGACAGTTGTAATTATGTATTTGTGAGATTACCTCTTTAATAGCTGACTCCATCATTAAGTTATAAGTTCACTAAAGGTAGAAACCATGTCTGCTTTGTTAATGTGTTTTCACTGATTTACTCAATGCTTAGCATATGGGATTTGTTCGATAAATATTTTTTAATGAATTAATCAATGGAGAAATAAAAACCAAAGTAATCAAGTTGGAGAAAAAACCACTGAAATCAAGAACTAACTAAAGGAAGTCAGTGAGCAGGAACTTCTCACAACTTTTCCAACACTGTCTCAGGTGGGGTAGGTATCTCATGAGAGAATATCAAGGATAAATGTCCTGCTGTGCATTAGAATAAATTATCCATTAAGATTATTCAGTTCTACCCTGGCCTTGATTCTATAATCACAAAATAATATTCTCTTTTCAATTTTTTCTTTCTTTCTTTTTTTTTTTTTTTTTCAGAAAGAAAAGCCACTGGAAGCAGATGTAACTATCCTGATTTCTATAACACAGTTTTCACTTAAAATAATGACATTCTGGTTTATACATTAATCCCTTGTTATTTTAGTTTATATGAGTCAGTCTCAAAATCTAAATTACCTTTCCCCTGGTGGAAAGAATGGATAAATCAGAAGATAGGATTTTGAAGAATGCAACCCACTCAAGGCTACAGTGGAAATCAAAGGCATAAGCACAATCTAATATAGGTAAGAATCTAGATTCTAGTAAAAATAAAAAAAAATAAAGTCTAGAAGAGAATTCAAGTACATAGAACAGAAACTAATGACAAATGCAATAAAGAGCTAGGTAGCCAAACCAATGGAAATTAGAGGAGACTGAGTAAAACTGGAGAATGGTCTGAAAAAACTGCCTGTCACAAGTACTATTGTTCTGTCTTAGGTACCAGAAGTAGTATATTGTGCTTCTGGCCAGCTTCATTTAAAGTACTACGTGAAGATGGTGCAGTCACTCTGGAAAATAGCATGGAGGTTCCTCAAAAAGTTGAAAATAGAGCTACCCTAGGACCCAGCAATCACACTACTGCATATTTACCCTAAAGATACAAATGTAGTGATCTGAAGGGGCACAAGCACCCAAATGTTTATAGTAGCAATGTCCACAATAGCCAAAAAATGGAAAGAACCTAGATATCCATCAATAGATGAATGGATAAATACAGTGGAATACTAAGCAGCCATCAAAAGAAATGAAATCTTGCCATTTGCAATGATATGGATGGAACTAGAAGATATTATGCTGAGCAAAATAAATCAATCAGAGAAAGACAATTATCATATGATCTCTCTGATATGAAGAATTTGAGAGGCAGGGCAGAGGGTTGGGAAGGAAAAAATGAAACAAGATGGGTTTGGGAGGGAGACAGACCATAAAAAACTCTTAATCTCATAAAACAAACTGAGGGTTGCTGGGAGGTGGGGGGGGTTAGGGATAGGGTGGTTGGGTGATGGACATTGGGAAAGGTATGTGATATGGTGAGTGTTGTAAAATATGTAAGCCTGATGATTCACAGACCTGTACCCTTGGGGCAAATAACACATTATATGTTAATAAAAATAATTAAACAAATAAAATAAAATAAAATAAAGCACTATGTGCATCAAAGATACTAAGTACTGGACACAAATATAGCATTATACAAGTAATGCCTGTTAGAAACTGGCCAAGGGAGGCAGGAGACTGTGGACTTAGAGTGTGTTGATGAGGAGATGGGTTCTGTGGTTAGAATGCTTGGTACTGAATCTCTTTGGGGAAATAATTTTTACATTTTTTAAAGCATTAATTTCCATTATTGAAAAGTGAGAATAGTAATAACCATCAATTCATGGAAATCAGATAGGAATTTATTATACACTGCTGCTTAGCACAGTTTGTGGCACAATATAATACTTTGTAACTGTAGGAATAATGCCCTAAGTATAATAAACTGCTATGTTCAAATCACTGTAATAAGCATTCATAGGAAGAGATAAGGCAGGGGCAAAGGAAGCAAAATCTGGAGATAAATGAGGGTGAATTTTTTTCATAAAGGTATTTATGACTTAATAAGGAAGATTTTCTGGTTGAAAAAAATCAAGAGCCTATCCTGCCACTGTTCGCACAGGACACATTCTTTTGGCAGACAGGCTTAGTTATACAAGAAGGAAACAAGATGAAGTACAGAGATCAACTTTGTGGAACATGGTAATTTATTTAACCTTTTAAAATTTTATTTTGGCAAATGGAATTAATAACACTTACCAGAAGACAATTAGCAAGGTGATTTAGGGACATGAAAAGTAACACTCCTGTTTAAACATAGATATTATTTCACATTAAAATGAAGTCTTCATGGGAAAGTTCACATCAGATAAGTTATTTGTGGTTTTGGGCTTGTTATTGTGTTTAATTCTACAATAACAATTGAATGATGTTCATTTCCTTTGAAAGTTTCTGGGAAATATTTTTGGAATGCTTATGTAATGGAGAAATTTAAGATTTCAAAAATAAAAACTGCATCAGAAGAAACATAAGGAATATTATGATGGAAATAAAAGAATGGCTCAGTACACAGTATTGTACATGTGTTCAGTACACACTCTTCTTACACATATATTCTGGGCAGGAGGTCACAAACAGTAGCTATTGAAATAACAAATTATAAGAGCAAAGCTATCAAGTCAGTATTTTACTAGCAAAACACAAAATAGTGATTTGGTAACAGGAAGATATCTTGAGCAGTTTAAATCGTATTGGAATAGCATGTGTTACCAGTAATGTGTAGGAACAAATTTTAAATCAGCACTGTAAGAAACTGTTATACAACTAAGCAAACATTGGTTTAGAGTTTTGGTTAAAACCAAATTGATGAATCAATTAGAATGGGACTGAAAAGAAGAAACTAGTATAAAAGAGTGTGACAGGGGATCTGGCAGGGGTGTGTGTGTGTGTGTGCGTGTGTGTGAAGTAAATATATTTGGCAGAAAACAGAAGGCTAAACAATCAACTGACTAATAAGAATAAACCAATGATAGCAAATGTAAAAAATGATGCAAGAACTTCAGTTGACCACATAAAGTGACCTTGAAAGTGTGATAAAAATTTCTTACCTCCTGAAATGGCTACAAATAACACAAAGAGGGCTCAGATTTACCAAGACTCAGAATAAGACGAATTTTAATTCAGCAAAAGTAAAAAGACCTAGAGACCAATTTACTGATTAAAGAATGACTAAAGAAATGCCAAACCAGTATTAACATGTCTAAATGCTGCTAGTTATTAAGGTGCTTTGATCAAGATGTTATGAGGTCAAAGCATAATTCTTGAACCTATATACAGAGGCCTTCAGAAAGGAAATTCTTGGGAACAGTGTACTCTTACTACAACTGAAGCTGGAGCCAGTCCCTGCTTCACTAAAACCACAAGGACCTCTCCCAGATAGCAATCCATTAACACCCAAACAAAAACTAAGGCAATGAATTCTCTCTTCATATAGAAAAAGCTATGGCAAAATTAGGTATTACAGAAGAGAAAGATACTGCCTAGACCTACAAAAACAAAGACCAAAATATGCTGAGGACCTTTCCCCATTTCAGTCAGACAGCAACAAGTAATGTTTTTGCCTTCCTCAAAAAAACCCTAATTAATTCTATGTTCAGGAGGTCATATTCAGTATACAGCTTCACAGAATTCTCCTATCATTTGAAATGTGGTTTCAGAGCTTAATGCGAATGCTAAATATACTGCTTAAGATTTATGTCCACTGATGTCCCACTGGAGGAAGAAAATTACAAATGTAATTCTGATAAAATTTATTTATACAATTAACACTTTACATTAATCAGTTACATTTATTAATCTTTTTTATTATATGAAATGTACCAAACTTTCAAATAGAAATTTTTAAAATCAAAGTTTTTAAGGAATTAACATTAATTACTTAGCCTTACTAGAGTGGAGCATCAATGATGTGGCTTCGTAAAGCAATCTTTTATCACTCTAAATACCAGCCATTTATAAAATATTATGGTTTAGAAAAGGTGAGATAAAATAATGAGTTCTTGGGGGAGGAGTCAAGATGGCGGAGAAGTAGGAGGCTGAGATGACATCAGGCAGCAGGAGATCAGCTAGATAGCCTATCAAACCATTCCAAACACCTACAAATTCAACAGGAGATCGAAGAGAAGAAAAACAACAATTCTAGGAACAGAAAATCGACGACTTTCTGAAAGGTAAGACCAGCGGAGAAGTGAATCCAACGCGACGGGAAGATAGACCCCAGGGGGAGGGGCCGGCTCCCGGCAAGCGGCGGAGCACAAAATCAGGACTTTTAAAAGTCGGCTCCACGG
This sequence comes from Taxidea taxus jeffersonii, assembly GCA_003697995.1. NCBI lineage: Eukaryota > Metazoa > Chordata > Mammalia > Carnivora > Mustelidae > Taxidea > Taxidea taxus. The sequence continues at coordinate 104,727 of ML106925.1, forward strand.
AGGGACATCACTCCAGAGGCTAAACTGGGGTGAAGACCTCACGGGGACAATGTGGACTCAGGTCCCACGGGGTCACAGAAGGATCGGGGGTGTCTGAGTGTCGCAGAGCTCACAGGTATTAGAGCGGGGAAGCTGGCTGCCGAGACAGAGCCGAGGTTTCCTAGTGGTCTGTGACACGGACCGGTGCTCTGTGGCACTGGCCGGTGCTCTGTGCGAGGCGTCCCCACAAGATCCGGGGAGACTCCGACCCGGGAGAGCTCAGGGATCTACAGGGTCCGGAGACTCCAGGTGGGACTCTGCCAGAGACAGAGATGCTTGGTCACAGGCTGGGTGAGCTCGGAGCACTCCCAGAAGCCAGTGAGACGGGACTGCTTAGGCACGATTTTCTCTGAGCACGGTCTGCGGGCGCGCGCGGTCTGCGGGCGCGCGCGGTCTGTGGGTGCGCGCAGTGGCGGCGGGCCCGCCGTGTTGGCGGCCCGCGGGGTCTGCGGGCCTGCGGTGTCCGCGGGCGCGCGGTGTCTGCGGGCGGACGCGTGCGCGCGCACTCTCTGGCGCAAACGTGGGCTAGGGAGACTGGAGGGATTAAACGCTTTTCTCTGAAGGCGCACTGAAGACTGGGGCCCCTAGCTCTCGGCTCCTCTGAACCGGAGATTGGGAGGCCGCCATTGTCATTCCCGTCCTCCAGAACTCTACAGAAAGCGCGTTCGGGGAACAAAAGCTCCTGAAAGCAAACCTGAGAGGAGTACTTAGCCCAGCCCCTCGTAAGGGTGGTGCAACTCTGCCTGGGGCAAAGACACCTGAGAATCACTACAACAGGCCCCTCCCCCAGAAGATCAAAGAAATACAGCCAAGACCAAGTTCACTTAACAAGGAGAACAGCGGATTCTTATCTGGACAAAATGACAAGGCAGAAAAACTCACCACAAAAAAAAGAGCAGGAGACAGGACCGAAGGCTAGGGACCTAATCAATACAGACATTGGTAATATGTCAGATCTGGAATTCAGGATGACGATTCTCAAGGTTCTAGCCGGGCTCGAAAAAGGCATGGAAGATATTAGAGAAACGCTGTCAGGAGAAATAAAAACACTTTCTGGAGAAATAAAAGAAATAAAGTCTAATCAAGTTGAAATAAAAAAATGCTATTAATGAGGTGCAATCAAAAATGGAGGCTCTTACTGCTAGGATAAATGAGGCAGAAGACAGAATTAGTGGTATAGAAGACCAAATGGCAGGGAATAATGAAACAGACCAAAAGAGAGACAATCAACTACTGGACCACGAGGGGAGAATTCGAGAGATAAGTGATGGCATAAGACGAAACAACATTAGAATAATTGGGATTCCAGAAGAAGAAGAAAGAGAGAGAGGAGCAGAAGGTATACTGGAGAGGATTATTGTAGAGAATTTCCCTAATATAGCAAGGGAAACAAGCATCAAAATCCAGGAGGCCCAGAGAACACCTCTCAAAATCAATAGGAATCGACCCACACCCCGCCATCTAATAGTAAAATTTACAAGTCTTAGCGACAAAGAGAAAATCCTGAAAGCAGCACGGGACAAGAAGTCTGTAACGTACAATGGTAAAAATATTAGATTGGCAGGAGACTTATCCACAGAGACCTGGCAGGCCAGAAAGAACTGGCATGATATATTCAGAGCACTAAACGAGAAAAACATGCAGCCAAGAATACTTTATCCAGCTAGGTTATCATTGAAAATAGAAGGAGAGATTAAAAGCTTCCAGGACAAACAAAAACTGAAAGAGTTTGTAAACACCAAACCAGCTCTACAGGAAATATTGAAAGGGGTCCTCTAAGCAAAGAGAGACCCTAAAAGTATTACCAGAAAGGAACAGAGACATTATACAGTAACAATCACCATACAGGCAATACAATGGCACTAAACTCATATCTCTCAATAGTTACCCTGAATGTAAATGGGCTAAATGCCCCAATCAAAAGACACAGGGTTTCAGAATGGATAAAAAAACAAAACCCATCCATATGCTGCCTACAAGAAACTCATCTTAGACCTGAAGACACCTCCAGATTGAAAGTGAGGGGGTGGAAAACAATTTACCATGCTAATGGACATCAGAAGAAAGCTGGGGTGGCAATCCTTATATCAGATCAATTAGATTTTAAGCCAAAGACTATAATAAGAGATGAGGAAGGACACTTCATCATACTCAAAGGGTCTGTCCAACAAGAAGATCTAACAATTTTAAATATCTATGCCCCTAACATGGGAGCAGCCAACTATATAAACCAATTAATAACAAAATCAAAGAAACACATTGACAAGAATACAATAATAGTTGGAGACTTTAATACACCCCTCACTGAAATGGACAGATCATCCAAGCAAAAGATCAACAAGGAAATAAAGGTCTTAAATGACACACTGGACGAGATGGACATCACAGATATATTCAGAACATTCTACCCCAAAGCAACAGAATACACGTTCTTCTCTAGTGCCCATGGAACATTCTCCAGAATAGATCACATCCTGGGTCATAAATCAGGTCTCAACAGGTATCAAAAGATTGGGATCATTCCCTGCATATTTTCAGACCACAATGCTCTGAAGCTAGAACTCAATCACAAGAGGAAATGTGGAAAGAGCACAAATACATGGAGGCTCAACAGCATCCTTCTAAAAAATGAATGGGTCAACCAGGAAATTAAAGAAGAATTGAAAAAAACCATGGAAACAAATGATAATGAAAACACAACAGTCCAAAATCTGTGCGACACAGCAAAGGCAGTCCTGAGAGGAAAATATATAGCGATACAAGCCTATCTCAAGAAACAGGAAAGGTCTCAAATACACAACCTAACCCTACACCTTAAGGAACTTGAGAGAGAGCAACAAAGAAAGCCTAAACCCAGCAGGAGAAGAGAAATAATAAAGATCAAAGCAGAAATCAATGAAATAGAAACCAAAAAAACAATAGAACAAATCAATGAAACTAGGAGCTGGTTCTTTGAAAGAATTAATAAGATTGATAACCCCCTGGCCAGACTTATCCAAAAGAAAAGACAAAGGACCCAAATAAATAAAATCATGAAGGAAAGAGGAGAGATCACAAACAACACCAAAGAAATACAAACAATCATAAGAACATATTATGAACAACTCTATGCCAACAAATTCGACAATCTGGAAGAAATGGGTGCTTTCCTAGAGACATATAAACTGCCAAAACTGAACCAGGAAGAATAGAAAACCTGAATAGGCCCATAACCAGTAAGGAGATTGAAACAGTCATCAAAAATCTCCAAACAAACAAAAGCCCAGGGCCAGATGGCTTCCCAGGGGAATTCTACCAAACATTTAAAGAAGAATTAATTCCTATTCTCCTGAAACTGTTCCAAAAAATAGAAATGGAAGGAAAACTTCCAAACTCATTTTATGAGGCCAGCATCACCTTGATCCCCAAACCAGATAAGGATCCCATCAAAAAAGAGAATTACAGACCAATATCCTTGATGAACATAGATGCGAAAATTCTCACCAAAATACTAGCCAATAGGATCCAACAGTACATTAAAAGGATTATTCACCACGACCAAGTGGGATTTATTCCAGGGCAGCAGGGTTGGTTCAACATCCGCAAATCAATCAATGTGATACAGTACCTCAACAAAAGAAAGAACAAGAACCATATGATACTCTCAATAGATGCCGAAAAAGCATTTGACAAAGTGCAACATCCCTTCCTAATCAAAACTCTTCAAAGTGTAGGGATAGAAGGCACATACCTCAATATTATCAAAGCCATCTATGAAAAACCCACGGCAAGTATCATTCTCAATGGAGAAAAACTGAGAGCTTTTCCGTTAAGGTCAGGAACACGGCAGGGATGTCCACTATCACCACTGCTATTTAACATAGTACTAGAAGTCCTAGCCTCAGCAATCAGAAAACAAAAAGAAATTAAAGGCATCCAAATTGGCAAAGAAGAAGTCAAACTATCGCTCTTTGCAGATGATATGATACTATATGTGGAAAACCCAAAAGGCTCCACTCCAAAACTGCTAGAGCTTGTACAGGAATTCAGTAAAGTGTCAGGATATAAAATCAATGCACAGAAATCAGTTGCATTTCTTTACACCAACAACAAGACAGAAGAAAGAGAAATTAAGGAGTCAATCCCATTTACAATTACACCCAAAACCATAAGATACCTAGGAATAAACCTAATGAAAGAGGCAAAGAATCTATACTCAGAGAACTATAAAGTACTCATGAAAGAAATTGAGGAAGACACAAAGAAATGGAAAAATGTTCCATGCTCATGGATTGGAAGAATAAATATTGTGAAAATGTCTATGCTACCTAAAGCTATCTACACATTTAATGCAATGCCTATCAAAATTCCATCCAATTTTTTCAAAGAAATGGAACAAATAATCCTAAAATTTATATGGAACCAGAAAAGACCTCGAATAGCCAAAGGAATATTGAAAAAGAAAACCAAAGTTGGTGGCATCACAATTCCCGACTTCAAGCTCTACTACAAAGCTGTCATCATTAAGACAGTATGGTCCTGGCACAAAAACAGACACATAGATCAATGGAACAGAATAGAGAGCCCAGAAATAGACCCTCAACTCTATGGTCAACTAATCTTCGACAAAGCAGGAAAGAACATCCAATGGAAAAAAGATAGCCTCTTCAACAAATGGTGTTGGGAAAATTGGACAGCCACATGCAGAAAAATGAAATTGGACCATTTCCTTACACCACACATGAAAATAGACTCAAAATGGATGAAGGACCTCAACATGAGAAAGGAATCCATCAAAATCCTTGAGGAGAACACAGGCAGCAACCTCTTTGACCTCAGCCGCAGCAACTTCTTCCTAGGAACAACGCCAAAGGCAAGGGAAGCAAGGGAAAAAATGAACTATTGGGACTTCATCAAGATCAAAAGCTTTTGCACAGCAAAGGAAACAGTCAACAAAACCAAAAGACAACTGACAGAGTGGGAAAAGATATTTGCAAATGACATATCAGATAAAGGGCTAGTATCTAAAAATCTACAAAGAGCTTAGCAAACTCAACACCCAAAGAACAAATAATCCAATCAAGAAATGGGCAGAGGACATGAACAGACATTTCTGCAAAGAAGACATCCAGATGGCCAACAGACACATGAAAAAGTGCTCCACATCACTGGGCATCAGGGAAACACAAATCAAAACCACAATGAGATACCACCTCACACCAGTCAGAATGGCTAAAATGAACAAGTCAGGAAATGACAGATGCTGGCGAGGATGTGGAGAAAGGGGAACCCTCCTACACTGTTGGTGGGAATGCAAGCTGGTGCAACCACTCTGGAAAACAGCATGGAGGTTCCTCAAAAAATTGAAAATAGAGCTACCTTATGACCCAGCAATTGCACTACTGGGTATTTACCCTAAAGATACAAACGTAGTGATCCAAAGGGACATGTGTACCCGAATGTTTATAGCAGCAATGTCCACAATAGCCAAGTTATGGAAAGAACCTAGATGTCCATCAACAGATGAATGGATAAAGAAGAAGTGGTATATATATACGATGGAATACTATGCAGCCATCAAAAGAAATGAAATCTTACCATTTGCGACGACATGGATGGAACTAGAGCGTGTTATGCTTAGCGAAATAAGTCAACTGGAGAAAGACATCTACCACATGATCTCCCTGATATGAGGAAGTGGAGATGCAACGGGGGTGGGAGTTAAGGTGGTAGGAAAAGTAAAAATGAAAGAAGATGGGATCGGGAGGGAGAAAAACCAAAAGAGACTCAATGTCATAAAACAAACTGAGGGGGGTGGGGGGAAGAGGGGTTGGG
>ML106926.1:0-37443 GCA_003697995.1 Taxidea taxus jeffersonii
TGGGAATAGGTGACGTGCTTGCCCACAGAGTACTGTAGTGTCATTGAAGTACAGTGGTGCATTTGTGTTTGGTATGGGTGGTATGTGTTGGAGATATGTGTTCTGGGAGGGATAGGTGTAGTGGGTGTGGAGCATAGGGTGGTGTGTGTGGTGGTCTCAATGATGCGGTAGCTGTGTGTGTTCTATATGTTCTCTGACTCTTGTCACTATGGTTGTGATGTGCATGTGCACACTGGGTCAATGGTGAGTGGTATGAATTGGTTGGGTGTGTTAACCAAGTGATTTCAGTTGGAGTATGTTTGTTTTCCTGGGCATACTTTGTACTGCATGCGGTCAGTGTTTGCGCTCTAGGGATGATGTGTGCTGGATGTAACATGTACCTGTGAGGGAGGTGTTGCCTTTTTCTGCTCTCATTCTGGTGTGTGGGTGTGTGTGCTCTGAGTGCTGTGTGTAGTGTTCATGGATTTTCCGGTTCCATGTGTGAGTGTGCGCTATGGTTGGTACCTGTCTCTGGGTGACTTACCCCTGTTGGTGTGGTAGGTGTGGTGTGACTCTTCTTGATTTTGTGTGTTCCGTTTCTGGTATTTCTTGGTAGTATGCACGTTTGGACTCCTTGGGATTTTCGGTGCCTTTGTTTGTCCTGCCTGTGTAGTGGTGTGGTGCATGGGTGATGTATGCCTGTGTGCATGTGGCTTCTTTATTGTTTGTGGTGTGCATGCCTGTAGACTTTGTGTGGGTGTTTGGGAATGTGTTCATGTGACATGGGTGTTGTGTGCGTGAGGGGTGCATGTGATATATTTGTGAGGTCCAGGCGAGGGGAGTGTGTCATCCATGAGATAGATGTGTGGTATCTGTCATGTGTGTGAGTTTTGGTAGGCTATGGGCTGTGTGTGTGAGTTCTATGTGTTTGAGTGCAATAACGATGATCTGTGCAGGTGATGTATACGTTGAGATTTTATGGGGAGTTTTGGTTAGACAGTGTTATATAGGATATCAATGAAATGTAGATGTATGGTGTATGTCTGCAGTGCAAGGAATTGGACGGCTCTGTGGTGTGCATTGTGTGTTGCATGCCTTGCGTGTGTGTGTGTGTGCGTGTGTGTGTGTGTGTATGTGGTGAACTTGGGTTGTGTTTTCTATGTTTCCCTGAGAGGTGTGTGTTCCGTGTGTCCTGCAAAAGGCTTGGGTATGTCCCATGGGTGGTGCATGATGCGTCTGGGCACTGTGTGTGGTGACGGGCTGGTCATAGGCTTCCATATGTGTTTGTGGTGCAGGTTTCCTGTGTGGTGTGTGTGTGTGTGTGTGTGTGTGTGTACTGTGTGTTTTCTAGGCAAGGAGTAGGGACAGTGTATATGTGTGTGTTCTATGTGGGAAGGGAGTGTGTATGGTGGATGCCTAGTATGGGTGTTATCTCTGTAGCATATGGGTTTAATTTGTAGGTGTGCTGTGTGTGATCTATTGATCCGGTGTCTGCAGGCGATGCATTGTGAATGGTGTGCATATGTATTTGGCACTGTGGCATGGGATGGAATGCATCAGTGTCCTTGGGCATCATGGAGTCCTTGAGGTCGGCCTTGGTATGTGTTATCTGCAGTGCAATCAGTGAGAGATGGAATGTATTAGTGACTGTAGAGCTAAACTTCGGTGCACTAACTACAGGACCTTATGCAGCACCTGCCAGGCCTTTAAGAACAGTAGTTTTAGGTGGGATTTCAGTCACCATTCATGCTGGGGAACACAGAAAAAAAAGTGAGAATTCGTCGAAAACTGGGACGATTCTGTGTGAGTGAGAGCTTCATGACCCCTGAATGTGAGTGAAGACAGTTCAAAATAGGGAAGGTTATAGGAGTACCCATTGATGGGATCGACACAGGAAGGGCAACAAAGAGAAAACTCAAGTGGGGAAGGTGAGAACTAAGTTTGTTTGCCCTTGCCCAGGTGTGAGGCAAACTCCCATGAAAACTGCTCCTTTGGCCTACACACAAAGGCTTCCTGCCGAGCCTCTTCAGATACTTGAAGTTTTCGGATGTCCCCGGTGTTCCAGAACCCAATGTGGAGGGGCCCTAGAGGTGCTAGAACATAACCACAGTCCTGAGAAGTCTTTGGCAGTCTCCTCCTTCAAGCGAGCATATCATTCTTTGACACAGACACAGAATGATCCATAAGGTTCCACTAGTTAGAGAAAAGGAGAAAAGGATCTCGGCACCTGGTGGGATCTGTGGGTGAAGTATGTGACTCTTGGACGCAGCTGAGGTTATGATCTCATGGGCTGTGAGATGGAGTGTCCTGGTCCTGGTGCCTACTCAGCACGGAGTCTACACGAAGATTCTGTCACTCTGTTTCTCCACCCAGTCATGCGCATTGCGCTTCCCTCTCTCTCAAACAAATCAGCGATGTTCCGAATTGCACCGCTATGCCAGTCTTCCAACGTGTTGGCTTTCTCAGGACGAAGACACAAGTCTGGGCTTGGGCAAAGGGAAATCTCCACTGGTGACACCAGGTGTTGGCCCACAGGAGGATTCCATTCTCTTTTAGAAATAAAGAGGGACGGGGTCTGGCTTTAGATATTCCTCTTTCCCTTCAAGCCCGTGACTAGAGAGAGCCGTCCATCAGGGGAAGCAGGGGATTCCTCTCTGTGGAAGCTCTTTTTTTTTGCAACCCGGCCTTCGGTCAATATTCACTGAATATGCTCTGAAAGAGCACTCACCAAAACCTGCAGATAACTGTCCAACCTCGGCATCTGGTCTTTAAAGCGGAGGCATCAGAGCGAGTCAAAGAATAGAGCCGGTTGACCAGCCATTCCAGTCCTTACACCATCCAGTGAAACAGCATGGAGTCACAAAGGAGCACCAGATTCCTTGGCCATATCTGACCCAGAGTGCTCTCACCGAGCACAGGACCACAACGGAGACTTGCCACGGGCAAATGACTGCTGCCTGTGTGCGTGTCAGCTTTGTATCCCATGAATGTGAACCAAGGGAACGTTAACACTCAGCAAGCATGTGAGAAGGGCTACAGGAGGGCCAATGTTGCCCATTCCCATAGGAATGACATCACTCTGACACTGGGTTCAAACTTAGTTTCTCTGTGGTACAGACATGGGACCAGGTTTCTCTGAAAACCTCCAGCGCAGCCTCTGCTGCCCTATTACAATCCCTTATCCCTCCAGTATCCACGTATTTCTGAGACCAAACTGCAGCAGATCCTATGGCCCAACATTATGCATGGGCCCATGGTGCTTGGCTAGACTCCCAGGATAACTGACACACAGGATTTGAATGGCCTCCAGACTGAAGCTAATATGGAAAGAGAAGCAGTGGAAGGAAGTGGATACCGAGGGCCAGGTTTCTTCCGTAGAGATGAGCATACAATGATGTCAAAAGGAACGGACTTGCAAGGACACTTTGCTAGCGAGATCAAGATATCAGGAATAAGAATCAGCTGTGGGTTTGGGCAAGGGGAACCTCCAGTGGCTACACCTGGGAGCCCTGTAATCAAGCGGCCTGGATCCCTCCTGCCCAAAGAGAATGGGAGTCTGGTCCTGGCTCCTTTTCCTGCCCTTCCCATACTGACTACAGGGAGGAGTGGCTCAAAGCAGGGGTGCTTTGGGGGGAACTCTCAAGTGTTTTGAACTGGGACTCAGTGCACTCCACCAGGCATGGCCTCTTTCAGAGCATGCCCTGCCATGCACCATTCTGCACAGGAGTGAAAAGTCTTTTCTACCTAATGAATCATCTCACTCAGTCTGTGGAAGGAGACAATCCGGCATTGTATAAAGATAATGACAGAATCGAAACAAGAAGGAATCTGAACTGTGTGTGTGTGTGTGTGTGTGTGTGTGAGTGAGTCTGTGTGTGTCTGTGTGTGTGTGTTTCTGTGTTTGGTGTGTGTGTGTAGGTTTCCTGTTCCTTATGTGAGTATTGTGTGGTGGTGCTCTGTGTGTGTGTGTGTGTGTGTGTGTGTGTGTGTGTGTGGTTCGGTGTGTGGGTTTGTGACGGTGGTATGGTCGGTTCTGTTTTGGTGCTGCCTCTTGATGGGTTTGGTTTTTTTATCTAGGGGTATGGAATAGGTGATTGTATCTCTGTGCTCTAGGTGTGTTGAGTGCGGTCAGTTCATGAGTCGTATGGATGTGGAGTGTGTTTTGTGTGTTGTACATGGCATTGGAGTGTGATGGAGATGTGTTTCATATGGAGGATCTTGGATTTCTCTAATGAATATGGGTGATGGTAGGTGCTGTGTATGAATGATATCCATGCACTGTGCTAGTGTTTTGTGTGGATTGTTTGTGTTCTCGGCTTCTGGTGTGTGTGGTGTTGTTTTGAGTGGACTCAGGGTGCTGAGTTTGGGGTATCCATGGTGTGTGCATGGTGTGTGTGGGGGGATGCCTTTAATGTGGTCTCTGTGTGTTTTGCTAGTGGGAGATGGGTGGTGTACCTGGTGAATCCCAGTGTGTGTATGGTGTTTTTGTTATGTGTGCATATCGTGTTTTGTGTGGGATCCGTGTTGTGATTTTCTGGTGTGTAAGTGGTGTATGTTGTCATGGGAGCAGTGCCTATGTCATGTATGCAGGTAATTCATGCTGTGTGCACTGTGCCTTGTACTGTTTAAAGGATGGCTGTGTGTTTTCATTTTGGTATGGTTTCAGCGTGTGCATTTAACATAGACCTGAGCCTTGTGAGATTAATGTAGGGAATTCCTGTGGTACATGTGTGGTGACGTGAGGAGTGGGGAAGGGACAGACTTGTGGCGTGTAGGCCGTTAATGCAGGAGTGTGGGTGCTCTACATATTGTGATTTGTATGTTGTCCATGCAGTGTGTGAGATGGGAATAGGTGACGTGCTTTCCCACAGAGTACTGTAGTGTCATTGAGGTACAGTGGTGCATTTGTGTTTGGTATGGGTGGTATGTGTTGGAGATATGTGTTATGTGAGGAATAGGTGTAGTTGGTGTGGAGCATAGGGTGGTGTGTGTGGTGGTCTCAATGATGCGGTAGCTGTGTGTGTTCTATACGTTCTCTGACTCGTGTCACTATGGTTGTGATGTGCATGCGCACACTGGGTCAATGATGAATGATATGAATCGGTTTGGTGCGTGTTAGACAAGTGGTTTCAGTGTGGTGTATATGTGTTTGTTTGCTGGGTATACTTTTTACTGCATGCGGTCAGCGTTTGCGCTCTAGGGATGGTGGGTGCTGGGAGTAACATGTGCCTGTGAGGGAGGTGTTGCCTTTCTCTGCTCTTGTTCTGGGTGGGTGTGTGTGCTCTGAGTGTTGTGTGTAGTGTTCATGGATTTTCCAGATCCATGTGTGAGTGTGCTCTATGGTTGGTACCTGTCTCTGGGTGACTTACCCCTGTTGGTGTGGTAGGTTTGGTGTGACTCTTCTTGATTTTGTGTGTTCCGTTTCTGGTATTTCTTGGTAGTATGCACGTTTGGACTCCTTGGGACATTTTCGGTGTCCTGTGTTTGTCCTGCCTGTGTAGTGGTGTGGTACATGGTGATGTATGCCTGTGTGCATGTGGCTTCTTTATTGCTTCTGGTGTGCACGCCTGTAGACCTTGTGTGGGTGTTTGTCCATGTGTTCCTGTGTCATAGGCGTTGTGTGTGTGAGGGGTACGTGTGATGTGTTTGTGAGGTCCACACGAGGGGAGTGTGTCATCCATGAGGTAGAAGTGTGGTGTCTGTCGGGTGTGTGAGTTTTGGTAGGCTATGGGCTGTGTGTGACTTCTATGTGTTTGTGTGTAACAAGGATGATCTGTGAAAGTGATGTATATGTTGAGATTTTATGGGGCATTTTGGTTAGACTGTGTTATATAGGAGATCAATGAAATGTAGATGTATGGTGTATGTCTGCAATGCAAGGTATTGTACGGCTGTGTGGCATGCATTGTGTGTTGCACACATTGTGTATGTGTGTGTGTGTGTGTGTGTGTGGTGAACTTGGAGTGTGTTTTCTATGTTTCCCTGATAGGTGTGTGCCCCGTGTGTCTTGGGAGAGGCTTGGATATGGCCCATGGGTGGTGTATGTTGTGTCTGGTCACTGTGTGTGGTGACAGGGTGGTCATAGTTTTCCACGTGTGTGACGTGTAGGTTTCCTGTGTATGGTGTAGGTTTGTTCCTTGTGCTTTCTGTGCAACTAGTGAGGACACTGTATATGTGTTTGTTTTGTGTGGGAGGGGTGTGTGTATGGTGTATGCCTATTATGTGTGCTCTCTTTGTAGCATATGGCTTTAGGTTTTATGTGTGCTGTGTGTGTGATTTTTTGGTGTGGTGTCCCCAGTCGATGGGTTTTGAATGGTATGTATGTGTAGTTGGAGCTTTGGCATGGATTGGAATGGGTCAGTGTCTGCAGACTTCGTGGCACCCGTGGGGTTAGCCTTGGTATGTGTTTTCTGCAGTGCAGTCAGAGAGAGTGGGAATGTTTTTGGAGAATATATGGCTAATTTTCGGAGCACTAACCACAGGACCTTATGCAGCACCTGCACGGGGTTGAGGACCATCATTTTGGTGGGATTTCAGACTCCAATCATGCTGGCTGAATATAGGGGGAAAAGCGAGTATTCGTCAAACACTGGGACTATTCTATGTGTGTGAGAGCCCATGTCCCCTGAACGTGAGCAAAGTCTTTTGAAATATGGAAGGTTATGGGAGTGCCCATTAAAGGGATCCACACAGGAAAGGAAATGAAGAGAAAAGTCAAGCGTAGAAGGAGAGAACTAGGTTTCTTTGCCCTTGCCCCAGGAGTGAGGCCGAATCCCATCAATATCACTCCTTTGCTATACTCTCAAAGGTTTCCTGCCGAGCCTCTTCAGACAGCTGAAGTTTCTGGATGTCCCAGGTGTTCTGAAACCCAATTTGGAGGGGCTCTGTGCTGGAACATAACCACAGTCCTGAGAGGTCTGTGGGAGTCTCCTCTTTCAAGCGAGCATATTGCTCTTTGAGACAGACACAGAATGATCTGTAGGGCTCCTCTAGTTACAGAAAAAGAGAAATGGATCAGAGCACCTGGTGAGCTCTGTGGGTGAATTGTGTGACTCTTGGATGTAGCTGAGGTCATGATTTCATGGGCTGTGAGATGGAGTGTCCTTGTGCTAGTGCGTGCTCTGTGGGGGGTGTATACATAGATACATCACTCTGCTCCTCCACTCAGTCATGCGCACTCTGCATCCCTCTCTCTCAAACAAATCAGCGATGTTCAGAATAGAACCGCTAGCACAGTCTCCCAAGGAGTTTGCTTTCTCAGATCTAAGAGTCAAGTCTTGGCTTGGGCGAAGGGAAATCTCCACTGGGGACACCAGGGCATTGGTCAGCATGAGGCTTCCATTGTCTTTTAGAAATAGAGGGGCCAGGTCTGGCCTTAGATATTTCTCTTGCCCTTCAAGCCAGTGACCAGAGAGAGCATACCATCAGGGGAATCAGGTGATTCCCATCTGTGGAAGCTCCTGTGTTTGCAACCAGGCCTTTGGTCAATATTAACAGAATATGCTCTGAAGAAGCCCTCACCAAAACGTGCAGAATACTCTGCCCTCCCTGGCCTTCTGCTCTTTATAATGGAGGCATCTGAGGGAGTCAAAGAATAGAGCCATCTGACCAGCCATTCCAGTCCTTACTCCATGCAGTGAAACAGCATGCAGTCACAAGAAGGAGCACCAGATTCCTTGGACATATGTGACCCAGAGTGCTCTCACTGAGCAGAGGACCACAACGGAAACTTGCCACGGATAAAAGAGTCCTGTCTGTGTGAGTGACAACTTCATGTGCCACAAATGTGAACCAAGGTAATGTTAAAACTCAGCATGCTTGGGAGAAGGGCTATAGGAAGGTCAATGTTGTCCATTCCTATGGGAATGAAATAAATCTTACACTTGTTTTAACCTTGTTTCCCTTTACTACAGAAATGGGACCAGGTGTCTCTGAAAAAAACTCCAGCCCAGCCTCTGTTGCCCTATTGCAATCCCATATCCCTCCCAATGTCCATGTATTTCTGAAGGCCACATGCTTCGAGTCCTGAGGCCCAATCTAATACACAGGCTCAAGACCTCAGCTGGTCTACCAGGTTTCCTGAGACACAAGATTCGAATAGTCTCAGGCTTGAATCTACTATGGAAAGAGAAGCAGTGGTAGGAAGTGGATACTGAGGGCCAGATTTCTTCAGCAGAGATGAGCAAATGATGATGTTAAAAGAAACAGTCTATCAAGCACACTTTGCTAGCAAGCTCAAGATTTCCAGAATAAGAATCAGCTGTGGGCTTGGGCAAAAGGAACCTCCAGTGCCTACACCTGGGAGACCTGTCAGCAAGTGGCCTGGATTCTTCTTGCCAAAAGAGAATGAAAGCTTCTGGCCCTGGCTCCTTTTCTTGTCCTTCCCATGCTGACTACAGAGAGTATTGGCTCAGAGAGAGCACAGGTGCTTTGGGGGACGAGTCTCAAGGGTTATAACTGAGACTTGGTGTCCTCCACCAGGCAAGGCCGCTTCAGAGCACAGCCTGCCCAGCACCATTCTGGGCAGGGGTAAACAATCTTTCTTTCCTAATGAAGGCATGTCTGTCAGCCTTGGGAAGGACACAATCTGGCTATGTATTAGCAGGCTGTCAGAAGCCAAAGAAGAAGTAAGCAGGACTTTGCATATGTGTGTGTGTGTGTGTGTGTGTGTGTGTGTGTGTGTGCATTCTGATGTGGCTGTGTGTAGGCTTCTTTGTTATTTATAATTGTAGTGTGTGGTGCTGCTGCTGCTGTGTGTGTGTGTGTGTGTGTGTGTGTGTGTGTGTGTGTGACTGTGTGTGTGGTCGGTGTTGTTTCAGCGTGATATGAATTTGGTAGGTGTTCTGCCTCTTGAGGTGGTTGTGTGTTTTACATAGGTGTGTTGAATACAGTAGTGTATCTCTGTGCTCGAGGTGTGATGAGTGTGGGCAGTTCATGAGTCTTTTGGATGTGTTGTGTGTGTTGTGTGTTTTATGTGGCATTGGTGTGGGATGGAGTTGTGTTTCATATGGTGGATATTTGAAGTTTCTCTAGTGCTTATGGGTGGCGAGTACATGGTGTGTATGAATGATATCCATGCACAGTGTTAGTGGCGTATATGTTGGCTGTGGGTTGTTTGTGCTATCTGCTTCTGGTGTGTGTGGTGTTGTTTTGGATGGACTAGGTGTGCTGAATTGCAGGTATCGATGGTGTGTTCATGGTGTGTGTGAGTGGATGCCTTTAATGTGGTCTCTGTGTGGGTTGCTATTGGAAATGGGTGGTGTGCCTCTTGAATCATGGTGTGTGTATTGTTTTTGTGTTATGTATGCATGATGTGCTTTTGTGTGGGATCAGTGTTGTGAGTTTCCAGTGTGTAAGTGGTGTGTGTTGTTATGTGACCAATGCCCATGCAGTGTATGCAGGTAATTCATGCTGTCTGTGCACTTTGCCTTGTACTGTGTAAATGATCTCTGTTGGTTTGGGTATGGTTTCAGTGTGTGCATTTGCATATGTCTGGTGTGTGGGAGATTAATGTAAGGAATTCTTGTGGTACATGTGCGGTGATGTCAGTAGTGGGTGATGGGCAGAGTTGTGGCATATGGGCAGTGGATGCGGGCAGTGTGGGTGCTGCATGTGTGATGATTTGTTTGTTGTTTGTGGGGTGTGTGAGAACGGAATAGGAATTGAACTTGATTGATAGTGAAGATAAAAACTCGGCATCTTGTGCCATGAGTTTCAGAACCTGGAATGGATGGGGCCCTCCACCTGCCCCCAACCCTGGGGTGGAAAGCACAAATGGTCCTGGAAACTGATCAGTGCCAGAATAATCAAACATCCACCCAGAATTCACACAAGCTGTGTGTGCCCCTTGAATGGTCAGGTGGGAGCTAGATGTTACTCAAAGACCTGAAACTCAAAAGCACTCTTACCATGCCCTGGAACCCAAGGCTTCTAAGTGGCAGACCCTCAGCCTGAATCAGAAACTCAGCTCAAAGCTTAGGGTAGGAGTCCAAAGCCCATGAATATAAACCCCACCATTTTCCAAACAGAAACACCGACCCTGGCATGGAGCATTCCCTGACATTTGGGAAAGCAGTAATGATTCTGGAGACTCGGCCAATGGCAGAACCATCAGGTATGCACTGCGAGAGAGAACGTGCCACCTGGATCCCTGCATTGCCTTGAGAATGTGAGAGGGTTTTGGTGACTCAACCAGTGAACAAGGCCACAACAGTATGACCAGCCGCAACACTCGAAAGCGAAGCTAGAGCCTCTCCCTGATCCTGGCCCTCTGCTCAACTCTCCACACAGCATTTCTCCACACAGTCTTCAAGTGGACTCACACAGAAAGCTGTGAAGAAGTTGGAACCCTAGTCCTTTAAAAGTATGTGTGGATTCATAAGCAACATTCCATAGCTTAGTTCTGAGGAATACGCCTGTCTAGCATGGAACTTGCACAGAACATCTTGTTTTATGGAGATAGAAAGGTTATGAAGGCACGTGTCTATATATAAAGAGTGTATGTATATCTATTCACTCAAAGAAGAAGCACAGTAGAGGAAGCTTTTGTCAACTGATAGCTTTTTGGTAGCTAGAAGCCTTTTCCATAGTATGTGGAAAAGTATAAGTTAGGTGCCATCAACATGTCCCTTAGAAAAATCCCTGTCAGGAATCTGTCATTCTGCTATCATCTTTCCTGAAGCTGGTCCAAACGTAAGTGCAGAAGCACAAGGAAAGAGCCCTAGGCTTAAAACCTGAGGCACAATTCCAGGGCAAATGGTGCTGTATAATAACATCTTGGTTCGTGATGGTGGAAGAAGTTTCAAAATAAGTGTACAGGAGGGAAAGGAATGGGCCATGTCTTATTCTCTGATTAACAAGTCTGGGAGTAGGAAACAGTCAATGAATGAGTTTCCAAGCAGTCATTGTAAGTGTCAAGTTGGTCTGTGGCAAGAATAAGGACCAGGCTGTTGATGTATATCTGGAAATGCCACTGTGGGAAAATGGAGTTCATCATTCAGCTTCCACTATCCAGAAGAAAAAAGCCTTTCCAAAGGTGAGTATGAAAGCCAAACCAACTTGCCATATTACTGGTCTCAGAGACACCAACCTCTGCGGGGTGCCATAATCAACCTAAAGACTTCTCTGCAAATGTAGGTATGGATGCATAAATGGAAGTGCCATTTCCTTCAGTCCAGGGACCACAGTGCGGGTAAACTCATTCAAAGAACAACAACTTCCTGAAGATAGATGCATTTCAGCAAGGGCATGTGAGAACCTGTGGAAAATGACATCCACTTACCAGTGGGAAATGCGTCTGTGAAGAATGGAGAGGTCCCAGACATCTGGGAAAGGAATAATTATTCTGGAGACTTGGTCAATGTCAGAGTGATCAGCTAAGAACCGCAAGAGAGAAAGTGTCACCTGGATCCCTGCCTTGCCTCGAGAATGTTAAAGAGTTTTTGTGACTCAACTAGTGAACAATGCCACAAAGGTATGATCAGCCCAGACAGCCGAAAGCAGAAGCTAGAGCTTCACCCTGATGCTGGCCCTCTGTTCTGCTCTCGAGGCATATTTCAATCAGCTTTCCGGTGGACACCTATGGTCAGCCGCAAAGAAGTTGGAACCCTAGTCCTTTAAAAGTATGTGTGGATTCATAGGGAACATCCCATGTGCTTAGCTCTGAAAAATACACCTCTATAGCAAGGCACTTGAAATGAACATCTCGTTTCATGGAGAAAAAAGCATTTTCAGAGTACGTGTGGAAACAAGGAGAGTATGTCTATCTGCTTAAATCTAAGAAGAAACACAGTAGAAGAAGCTCTGTCAATTTTTTAATTTCCAGTATCTAGAACCTTTTTCCATAGTATGTAGGAAAGGCTAACATAGGCGCCATCCACATGTCCCCTAGAAAAGGCTCTGTGGAGGATCCGTCATAGGGCTAATATCTTCTTTCCTGAAGGTAGACTTTCCAAATGTTTGTGGAAAGGCACAGGAAAGAGACATATGCTTAAAATCTGAAGAACCATTCCAGGGCGACTGGAGCTGCTCACTAACATCTTGTTTAATGACTGTGGGAGCAATTTCAAAATATAGGCCTTGAAGGCCAAGCAAGGGGCCATGTCCTTAAGTCTGGGAAAGAAATCACGGGGAAGGGAACGACAATGAATGTATTTTTCCAAATCGTCATTGTAATGTCAAGCTGGTGTGCATGGAAGCCCAAGGAACAGACTGTGAACTTATCTTGGAACCACCACCTTGGGGATATGTGGTTCATCACACAGCTACCCCTTTTTAGATGAAAGAAACCTTTCCAAAGCTGTGTGTGAAAGTAAAAGCAAAGTGCCATATGATTATCTCTGAGAAACAAACCTGTGTGGGGTGCAATGGTCAAGCTCTAAGTGTGTCCTAAAATGTATGTGTGGACGCATAGAGGGAAGTGCCATCTCCAGGAGTCTGGTGTTCAAAGTGTCAGATAGACTGTCTTTTGAATAACCACTTCTTCCTGAAGTTACAAGGCTTTCAGAAAGCGTGTGCAAGAACATATGGAAAAAGACGTTCTCTTAGTGTTCTCTTAGTTTATATCTGGTGTGTAGGTGAGATTAACATGATGAATTCCCATGGAATGTATGTGGTGATGTGAGGCGTGGGTGACTGAGAGTTGTGGCAAGTATGTCGTGTATGTGGGGAGAGTGGTTGCTGTATATATGCTGATTTCGTTGTTGCCTGTGGAGTGTGTGTGTGAGAGGAATAGGTGACTTAATTCTCCATAAGTGAGGGTAGTGTGTTTGCCATGTGGAGGTGCATTTCTGTTTTATGGGCGGTGTGTTTTGGAGATATGTACTATGTGTGGTATAGGTGTATTGCGTGTGGAGCATAAGGTTGTGTGTGTGGTCTCAATAACGTGAGTAGGTGTGTTTGTTCTTTAATTTGTCTGTGTAATCTCTATATGGTTAGTGATGCACCTGCCGAAAATGGAGCAACGATGAGTGGTATGAATCAGTTGGGTGTGTGTTATACAAATGGTTTTGTTGTGGGGTGTGTGAGTGTTTTTGCTTGGCATTCTTTATATGGCATGTGATATGTGTTTGTGCTGTAGGGATGACGTATGTTGGAGGTCTCACGTGCCTGTGAGGGAGGTGTTGCCTATGTCTCCTGTCCTTCTGGTGTGTGTGTGTGTGCTCCGAGTGCTGTGGGTGGTGTTCATGCATTTTCATGGTCCATGTGTGAGTATGGCTTGTGGGTGGTACCTGTCTCTGGGTGACTTACCCGTGTTCGAGTGGCAGGTGTGGTGTGACTCTTCTGGGAATTGTGTGTTCTGTTTCTGGAATTTCTTAGTGGTATGCATGTTTGGCCTCGTTGGGACGTTTAGGGATCCTCTGTATGTCGTGCCTGTTTAATGGTGTGGTGCGTGGGTGATGTCTGCCTGTGTGCATGTGGTATGTGTGCTCTGTATTTAGTATTTGTGGGGTGCACGCCTGTGGGCTTTGTATGGGTGTTTGGCCATGTGTGTATGTGACGTATGTGTTGTGTGTTTGATGGGAAGGAATGATGTATTTGTGCGGTCCAGGCGAGGGGAGTGTGTCATCCATTAGACAGGGGTGTGGTGTCTGTCCTGCATGTGAGTTTTGGTAGGATATGGGCTGTGTGTACCTTTTACGTGTTTGTGTGTA
This sequence comes from Taxidea taxus jeffersonii, assembly GCA_003697995.1. NCBI lineage: Eukaryota > Metazoa > Chordata > Mammalia > Carnivora > Mustelidae > Taxidea > Taxidea taxus. The sequence continues at coordinate 13,632 of ML106926.1, forward strand.
ACATTGATGTTCCATGCAGGTGATGTATATGTGTAGATTTTATGGGGCATTTTGGTTGTGACTGTGTTGGATACGAGGTCAATGAAATGTGTGTGCATAGTGTATGTCTGCTGTGAAAGGTTTTGGATGGGTGTGTGTAGAGTCGGTGTGTGGTGGGCATTCTGTGTGTTGCCCACATTGTGTGTGTGAGTGTGTGTGTGTGTGTATGTGTGTGTTGTGAACTTGTGGACTATTTTCTATGTTTCTTTGATAAATGTGTGCTCCATGTGTCCTGTGATAGCCTTGGGTGTGGCCCATTTGTGGTGTATGTTGTGTCTGTACACTGTGTGTGGTAACAGGTTGGTCAAATGCATTCAGGTGTGTGTCGTGTAGGTTTGCTGTGTGGTGTATGTGTCTTCTGTGCATTTTCTGTGTGACGAGTGAGGGCAGTGTGTATGTGTGTGTTCTATGTGGGAGTGATGTGCATATGGTGTGTGCCTAGTTTTGGTGTTTATCTTTGTAGCATATGGCTGTAGGTTGTATGTGTGCTGTGTGTGTGATCTATTGGTGCAATGTTGGCAGGTATCGGTGTGTGTGTGGTATGTAGGTGTAGTAAGTCCTGTTGGCATGTGATGGAAGGCATGAGTGTTCATGGATTTCATGGAGCCTGTAGGGTGTGCCCTGGTATGTGTCATATGCAGTGAGAGAGGACATATGTTTGGTGATTGAAAGGCTTATCATCAGTGAACTGACCACCAGACCTAACAGTACCTGCACGGGGTTGGAGGACCATCGTTTTGAGGGGGTATCAGACACTAGTTATGGTGGCTGAACACAGAATAAACAACAAGAATTCACCAAACTCTGGGATGATTCTGTGTGAATGGGAGCTCCATGACTCCTGAATGTGAGCCAAGGCACAGTTCAAAAAACAGAAGTTTATAGCAGTAACTATTAGGGGGTTCCACACAGGAAGAAAACAAACAGAAAAATCAAGCAGGGAAGTAGAGAACTAAGTTTGTTTCCCCTTGCCCCAGGAATGAGGCCAACTCCCATCCAATCCACTCATTTGGCCTACACACAAATGTTTCTGCCAAGCCTGTCCAGACACCTGAAGTTTCCGGATGTCCCTGATGTTCTGAAACCCAATTTGGAGGGGCCCTGTGCTGCAACATAACCACAGCCCTGAGAAGTATGTGGGAATCTCTTCTTTCAAGCGAGCATATTGCTCTTTGACACGGACATGGAATGATCCTTAGGGCTCCTCTTGTTTCAGAAAAAGAGAAAAGGATAGGTGCACCTGGTGGGCTCTGTGGGTTAAGTGTCTGCCTCTTGGTTTCAGCTGAGGTCATGATCTCATGAATTGTGGGATAGAATGTCTTTGTCCTGGTGCATGCTCTGCAGGGTGTCTATGCAAAGAATCTCTCACTCTGCCCCTCCCTGAGGTCATGCGCACCCCCCCTCCCTCTCCCTCAAACAAATCAATAATGTTCAGAAAGGAACCACCATCCCAGTCTCCAAACGAGTTGGATTTCTCAGGAATAAGACACAAGCCTTGATTCAGGTACCAGGAATTCTTCACTGGCTACAGCAGGGAGTTGGGCAGGAAGAGGCTTCCATTCTTCCTTTAGAAATATGAGGGACCTCGTCTGGCCTTAGATATTTCTCCTGTCCTTCAAGCCAGTGAATAGAGACAGTAGTCGTTCAGGGGAAGCAGGGGATTTTTCTCTGTGAAATCTCCTGTGTGTGCAACTGGGCCTTCTGTCAATATTCACTGAATATGCTCTGAAAGAGCCCTCAACAAAACCGGCAGAATACTCTGCCTGCCCTTGCCATCTGGTCTTCAGAACGGACACATCAGAGAGAGTCAATGAATAGAGCCAGATGACCACCCATTCCAGTCCTTACTCCATGCTGGGAAGCAGCATGCAGTCACAAGAAGAAGCACCAGATTCCTTGGCCATATCAGACACAGAGTGCTCTCACTGAACACAGGACCACAACGGAAACTTGCCACCGACCAATGAGTGCTGGCTGTATGAGGGACAGCTCCATATTCCATGAATGTGAGCCAAGGGAACTTTGGAAACTCAGCAAGCTTGGGAGAAGAGCTACAGGAGGGCCAATGTTGTCTATTCCAATGGACATGAAATAAATCTGAAAGTTGTTTTAACTTTGTTTCCCCTTGCAACATAAATATGACCAGGTGTCTCTAAACCTCTGTCCCAGCCTCTGCTGCCATATTACAATCCCCTATCCCTTCCAATGTCCATGTATTTCTAAGACCAAGTTGCAGCGGATCCTGGGGCCCAACCTGATGCACAGGCCCAAGGTCTCGGCTGGACTCCCAAGTTAACTGAGACACAGGATTAGAATGGCCTAAAGGCTGAAGCTAATACAGAAAGAGAAGCAATGGGTGGAAGTGGATCTGAAGGGCCAGATTTCTTCAGTAGAGATGAGTATCTGATGATGTCAAAAGGAAGGAACTAGCAAACACAATTTCCTACCAATCTCACCATATCAGGAATACAAACAGCTGTGGGTTTGGGCAAAGGGAACCTCCAGTGGCTACACCTTGGAGCCCTGTCAGCAAGCGACCTGGATTCTTCCTGCCAAAAGAGAATGAAATCTTCTGGCCCAGGTTCCTTTTCCTATTCTTCCCATACTGACTACAGGGAGGCGTGGCTCATGTCTATATGGTTCGTGATGGACATACGCAAAATGAGTCAACAATGAGGGATATTAATGAGTTGGGTGTGTGTTATACAAGTGGTTTTGTGTTGAGGTGTGTGTGGGAGTTTTTGTTCGGCATTGTTTATATGCATGCCGTGTGTGTTTGCATTGTAGGGATCACGTATGTTTGAGGTGTCATGTGCTGGTGAGGGAAGTGCTGCTTATGTGTAAGCTCCATCTGTTGTGCATTTGTGTGCTCTGAGTATTGTCTCTGGTGTTCATGGGTTTTCATGGTGTATGTGTGAGTATGTGTGAGTGTGGTATATGGGTGGTTCCTGTCTCTGGGTGACTTACCCTTGTGGTGTTGTAGGTGTGGTGTGACTCTTCTGGGTATTTCCTGTTCCATTTCTTGAATTTCTTGATGGTATGCACATTTGGCCCTGTTGTGGATTTCTGGGAATCTTGGTTGTGTCGTGCCTATCTAGTGGTGTGGTGCATGGGCGATTTGTGCCTGTGTGCGTGTGGCATGTGAGCTGGGTATTAGTATTTGTTTAGTGCACACCTGGAGGCTTTTTGTGTGTGTTTGTCAGTGTGTGTGTCTTCCATACATTTTTTTTTGTGTGTGTGTGATGTACGTGTGATATATGTGTGTGGTCCAGGCATGGTGGAAATGTCACTCATGAGGTAGTAGTATGGTATCTGTAGTGTTCAGGGAACATGTCTATATATAAGCAATGTACGTATATCTATTTCACTCTAAGAAGAAGCATGGTTGAGCAAGCTTCCATCAACTGATAGCTTTCCAGTAGTTAGAAGCCTTTCCATAGTATGTGGCAATGTATAGGTTAGGTGCCACCAACATGTCTTTAGAAAAAGCCCTGTTGAGAATCCGTCATTCCGTTATCATATCTCTGGAAGTTGTTTCCAAAAGAATGTGCAGAAGCACAAGGAAAGAGCATTAGGCTTAAAAACTGAGGCACAATTCCAGGGAAAATGGAGTATTTACTGACATTTTCTTTCGTAATGGTGGAAGAAGTTTCAAAATAGGCGTATGGAAGGGAAAGGAAGAGGCCATGTCCTTATCTCTGACAAACAAGTCTGGGAATAGGAAATGGTCAATGGAAGTGTTTTTCCAAGTTGTTTGTGTCAACACAGTGTGAGGTAAACCTAAGGAAAAGTTCATTGATTTATCTGTGGAAACACCCCTGAAGGAAAATGTAGTTCATCATACGCCTTACACTGTCCAGATGAAACAACCCTTTCCAAAGTTGTGTGTGTAAGTGAAAGCAAAGTGGCATATGCTGATCTCAGAGAAACAAACCTCTGCAGGATGCTCCGGTCAACCTAAAGATGTCTCTGCACATGTATGTATGGAAGATAAAGGGAAGTGCCATCTTCTTCAGTCTAGTGACCACACTGTTGGTAAAACTATTTCAAGGAAAAACAGCTTCTCCTGAAGATAGAAGCCTTTCAGAAAGTGCATGAATGTGATTGAATGAATGAACAATGTCACAATAGTATGACCAGGCCTGACAATGGAATGAGGAAGCAAGAGCCTCAGCCTGATGCTAGCCCTCCACTCAGCTCTTGGGGCACATCTCCAGAGAGCCCTGCACAGGAACCCAATGGTCAGCCTCAAAGAAGTTGGAACATGACACCTTTCATGGGTATGTGTGGATGCATAGGGAATGTTCCATGTGCTTAGTCCTGAGGACTACCACTGTCTGGCATGGAACTTGCAATGAACATCTGGTCTCATGGAGATACAATCATTATCATGGTACGTGTGGAAACACAAGGAGAGTAAGTCTATCTGCTTCAATCTAATAAGAAAAAAATTAGAGGAAGCTTCTCTCAATTGTGAGCTTTCCAGTAGCTAGAACATTTTTTAATAGTATGTGGGAAAGCTGAAGGTAGGTGCCATCAACTTGTCCCCTATAAAAGGCCCTGTGGCAGATCTTCACTCAGCTAACATCTTCTTTCCTGAAGAGAACGTTCCCAAATGTATGTGCAGAAACACAAGGAAAGAACCATATGCTTAAAATCTGAGGCACCGTTCCAGGGACAATGGAGCTGTCCGTTAACAGCATGTTTCCTGATTGTGAAAGCAGATTCAAGACAGCGGTCTGGAAGGCAAAGGAAGGGGCCTTGTCCTTAACTCTGTGAAACAAATCTCAGGGAAGGGAATGTCAATGAATGGGTTTTTCCAAGTTGTCACAGCAAGTGTCAAGCCTGTCTGAGTGGAGGCTCAAGGAAGAGATTGTTAACTTATCTCCAGAAACACCACTGTGGGGAAACGTAGTTCATCATTAAGATTCCACAGACCAAAAAAAGGAAGGCTTTCAAACGGTGTATGTGAAAGCCAACGCAAAGTGCCATAAGCTGATCTCTGAGAAACAAACAGCTACGAGGTACCTCGGACAACCTCCAGATGTATCTCCTAGTGTATGTTTGGACCCCAAAATGGAAGTGCAATCTCCTGGAGTCTAGGTTCAATATTGGTAAGACTGTCTTTCGAAGAACCACTTCTTCCTGAAAATAGAAGCCTTTCAGAAACGGCACACAAGAACATATGGAGAATGATGTCCCCTAACCTCTGGGACACACCTCTGGGCAGAACACAACTTTCAAAGGATATGTTGTTTAATGAAGGGGGGGGAGTGATTCCAACTGTATAGGAGGAAGCAAGGAAAGCGTGATCCACGAACTGTGGGATACAACCCCATAGAAAAACCATCTATTCAACTTAAAACTTCATTCCTGAAGGGAAAAAAAAACTTCCAAAATGCATGTAACAGCATTGGCAAAGTGTTGCATTGTTCCCTCAGGAAATGAAGTCCATGGGCAGGGTAAGCAGCTCCTTCCATCCTTCCTGTAGTACAGGAGGTTTTGCAATATCCAAGGATATAGGCATCCACTGAACTCTGAGAAGCAGTTGTGTGCAGCATACAACAGCCAGCTAATATTTCGTTGTAGCAACAAGGGTGCACTGGCAATTCTATGTGTATGAAGGTCTGAGGAATTTGAACTTGATTTACAGGAGGTTAAAAGCCACCATCTTGTGGCACAAGGCCCTGCTCCTGGAATGGGTGGGTCTCCTCCCCACATCTAAGGGGGAAAGGTCAAATGGTCCTGGTCACCTTGTCATTACCAGAACAATCAGGCTTTCACCCAGAAGGCACATGAGACACGTGTGCCCCTTGTGTTCACATAGAGTTACTAAAAGACCTGAAACTCAACAGCACTCTTTCCACGCCCCTGACGCCAAAGCTTCTAGGAGGGAGATCCTCAGCCTGACTCGGAAACTCAGCTCAAGTATTCAGGTAGGTCTCCAAATGGCCTAGAATTTGACCCTACCATTTCCAAAACAGAAACATTAATGCTGACATACAGAAGACCCCAACATCTGAGAAAGCACAAGTGACCATGAAGACTTGCTTACTGTCCAGATCAGCTTCTAACTGAGCAGGGAGATGTGTCACCTGGATCCTTGCTTGGCCTCGAAAATGTGAAAGTATAATGGTGTCTGAATGAATAAACAATGCCACAAAGGTATGAACAGTGACGACAGTGGAAAGCAGAATTTAGAGCCTCACCCTAATCCTGGCCCTTCCCTCAGCTCTCAGGGCTCATCTCCCCACAGCCCTGCACTGCACCCCTACAGTCCACCTCAATGAAGTTCGAAACCTCACCCTTTCACAGGTGTGTGTGGATTCATGGGGAATATTCCATGTGCTTGGCTAGGAGGAATACATCTGTCTATCATGGAAATTGCAACTAACATCTAATTCCATGGTGGTACAAGTGTATTCAGGGTACATGTGAAAACATAAGGAGAGTAAGTCTATCTTCTTCAGTCTAAAAAGAAAAACAGTAGAAGAAGCTTCCGTCATTTGTTAGCTTTCCAATAGACAAAGCCCTTTGCCATAATATTGGGGAAGAATAACGTAGGTGCCATCAACCTGTCACCAAGAAAAAGCCATTTTTTGGAATCAGTCATTCTGCTAACATCTTGTTTCCTGAAGCTAGCATTTCCAAATTTCCTGCAGTCTAGTGACCACAGTGTCAGTAAGACTGTCTTTCAAATAACACTCCTTCCTGAAGATGGAAACCTTTCAGAAAGGGTGTATGAGAACATATGGAAAATGATGTCCACTAACATCTGGGAAATGCCTCTGTGAGAAATGCAACTTTCAAAGGGTATGTTGTTTCATGAAGAATGGAGAGATCCTAAGTGTATGGTGTGAGCATAGGAAAGTGGGACACATGAATCACTGAGAAACAACCCCATAGAAGAACGGTCCATTCAACTTACAACTTCACTCCTGAAGGGAGAAACATTTCCAAAGTGCATGAGACAGCATTGGCAAAGTGTCATACAGCTTACCTCCAGAAATGAAGTCTGTGGACAAGGTAAGAGGCTCCTCACATCCTCCTTCCTATAGGACAGGAGCATTTTTCAGTCTCTAAGGAAATAGCCATCCACTGACTTCTGAAAACCAACTGTATGCAGCAGACAACACACCTAATATTTCGTTATAGAAACAAGGGTGCACTTGCCAGCCTATGTGAATGAAGACCCAAGGAATTTTATCTCGATTTACAGGGAGGATAAAAAGCCAGCATATTGTGGACAGCATCTGGTGCCTGGAAAGGATGAGCACTATACCTACCCCAAACATAGGGCGGAAAACACAAATGGTCCTGGACACCTGGTCAATGCCAGAACAATCAGGCTACCACCCAGAGGGCACATAAGCCACATGTGTCCCTTGAGTGGTCACATGGAGGTAGGTGTTAGTAGAACACCTGAAACTCAACAGCACACTTATCATACTCCTGATCCCAATGCTGCTAGGAGGCATAGCTTCAGCTTGACTTGGAAACTCATCTCAAGGCTTCAGTTAGGACTCCAAGGCACCATGAATTTGCACACTGCTGTTTTCAAAACATAACCACTGACACTGCAGTGGAGAATTCCCTGACATCTTGGATAGCAATAATGATTCTGGAGACTTGGTCAATATCAGAGAGATCGGCTAAGAACTGTGCAAGAGAACGTGTCACCTGGATCCCTGCTTTGTCGGGAAATGTGAAAACGTTTTCAGAGACTCAACTAGCAAACAGTGTCACAACAGCATGACCAGCCCCAAGAGCCGAAAGCAGGAACTAAAGCCTCACCCTGATGCTGGTATCTTGCTCAGGTCTAATGGCATATTTCTACACAGACTTGCAGTAGACCCCCATGGACAGCCTCAAACAAGTTGGAACCCTAGTCCCTTAAAAGTATTTGTGGATTTATTGGGAACATTTCATAAGCTTAGCTCTGAGGAATACACCTGTGTAGCATGGAACTTGCATCGAACATCTCGTTTCATGGAGATAGACAGGTTCTCAGGGCACATGTCTATATATTAGGAGTGTACATATATCTATTTCACTCCTAGAAGAAGCACAGTAGAGGAAGCTTTTGTCAACTGATAGCTTTGCAGTAGTTAGAAGCCTTTTTCATAGTATGTGGGAAAGCATAAATTAGGAGCCATCCACATCTTCCTTAGAAAAAGCCCTGTTGAGAAACCGTCATTCTGTTATCATCTTTCCTGAAGCTAACGTTTCCAAATATATGTGCAGAAGCACAAGGAAAGAGCCATAGGCTTAAAATATGAGGCACAATTCCAGGGCAAATGGAGCTGTATACTAACATCTTGTTTCAGGATGGTGGAAGAAGTTTAAAAGTAAGCGTATGGAATGGAAAGAAAGGGGCGATGTCCTTATCTCTGACAAACAAGTCTGGGAGCAGGAAACCATCAACACATGTGTGATTCCAAGTAGTCATTGTAAGTGTGGAGCCAGTCTGTGGCAAGCCTAAGTAACAGGCCACTGACTTATCCCTGGAAACATCAATGGGGGAATGCGTAGTTCATCCTACTGCTTCCATTGTCCAGATGAAAGAACGCTTTTCAAGGTGTGCGTTGAAACAAAAGCAAGGTGTCATATGCTGCTCTCAGAGAAACAAACCCCTGCGGGATGCTACGGTCAACCTAAAGAAGTGTGTGCAAATATATGTGTGGAAGCATACAGGGAAGTTTCATATCCTTCAGTCCAGTGACCACAGTGTCTGTAAAACTATATCAGGGAACAACAACTTCTTGAAGATAGAAGCCATTCAGAAAGGGCATGTGAGATCATATGGAAAGTGATGCACACTGACCTCTGGGAAACGCATTTCTGAGAAATGCAACTTTCAAGGGATACGTTGTTTCATGAAGAGAGAAGTGATTCCTAGTGAACTGGGGGAAGCATAGGACACTGTGACCCAGGAATCGCTGAGAAACAACCCCGTAGAAGCATTGTCCATTCAGCTAATAACTTCATTCTTGAAGAGAGAAGCATTTTCAAAGTGCATGTGACAGCACAGGCAAAGTGTCATGCTGCTTACCTCAGGAAAGGAAGTCTATGGATATTGAAAGGGGCCCCTCACATCCTCTTTCCTGTAAGACAGGAGTGTTTTGCAATCTTTAAGGAAATAACCATCCATTGAACTCTGAGAACACGTGTGCCCCCGGATTGGTCACGTGGGAGCTGGGTTTTACTAACAGACCTGAAACTCAACAGCACCATAGCATGCCCCCAAGTGAAACTCTTCTAGAAGGCCGAGCCTCAACCCAACTCAAAAACCCACTCAAGGCTTAAGGTAGTAACCTAAACCTCCCTGAATTTGAACCCTACCATTTTTGGAACAGAAACACTAACACTGGCATGCTGTGGTCCCTGATATCTGAGAAAGCACAAATGACCATGATGACTTGGTCACTACCCAGGTCAGCTCGTAACTGAGTGGGAAGAGGTATCACCTGGATTCCCTTTTCAACTAGAAAATGTGAGAGCGTGATGGTGAGTGAATGAGCGAACAGTGCTGCAGCAGTGTGACCAAACCCGACCGTGGATTGCAGAAGCTAGAGCCTCACCCTGATTCTGGCCCTCCACTCAGCTCTCGAGGCACATCTCTGCACAGCCCTGCACTGGATGCCTACGGTCAGCCTCAGTGAAGTTTGAAACCTATCCCTTTCACAGGTATGTGTGGATTCATGGGGAATGTTCCCTGTGTTTAGTCTGAGGAATATGCCTGTCTACCATGGAACTTGTAACTAACATTTCATCTTATGGAGATGCAAGCATATTCAGGGTACATGTGGAAACAGAAGGAGAATAAGTCTATCTACTTCAATCTAAGAAGAAACGTGATAGAGGAAGCTTCTGTCCCTTGTGAGCTTTCCAGTAGCTAGAGCCTTTTGCCATAGTATGTGGGAAAGCCTGAGGTAGGTGCCATCAACCTGTTGTCTAGAAAAAGCCCTGTGGAGGATCAGTCATTTTGCTAATATCTTCTTTCCTAAAGAAATCATTTCCAAATGTATGTGCAGAAAAACAAGGGGAGAGCCAGATGCTTAAAATCTGAGGCACCATTCCAGGACAATGGCGCTGTCCATTAACAGCATGTGTCCTGCCTGTGGAAGCTGTTTCAAAACAGAGGTCTGGAAGGCAAAGGAAGGGGCCTTGTACTTAACTCTGTGAAACAAGTCTCAGGGAAGGGAACGTCAATGAATGGGTTTTTCCAAGTTGTCATAGCAAGTGTTAAGTCTGTCTGAGTGGAGGCCAAGGAACAGATTGTTAACTTATCTCCAGAAACACCACTCTGGGGAAACGTAGTTCACAAAAAGCTTCCAAGTCTGGAAGAAGGAAGGCTTACAAACGTTGAGTGTGAAAGCCAAAGCAATGTGCCATAGGCTGATCTCTGAGAAACAAACTGCTACGGGGTGCCAGGGTCAACCTCTAGGCATGTCTCCTAGTGAATGTATGAACCCAAAATGGGAAGTGCAATCTCCTGGACTCTAGAGATAATGTCAGTAAGACTCTCTTTTGAAGAACCATTTCTTCCTGATGATAGAAGTCTTTCAGAGAGGGCGTACGAGAACATATGGAGAATGATGTCCCCTTACCTCTGGGAAATGCCTCTGGGAGGAACGCAAATTACAGAGGATACATTGTTTCATGAGGAGAGGAGTGATTCCAACTCTACAGGGGGAAACATAGGACAGTGTGATCCACGAATCTGTGAGAAACAACCCCATAGAATAACCATCCATTCGACTTACAACTTCACTCCTGAAGGGAAAAAAATACTTCCAAAATTCATGTAATAGCATTGGCAAAGTGTTGTACTGCTCCTCCCAGGAAATGAAGTCCATGGACAGGGCAAGTGGCTCCTTCCATCCTTCCTGTAGGACAGGAGGTTTTGCAATTTCCAAGGATATAGGCATCCACTGAACTCTGAGAAGCAGGTGAGCGTAGCATACAACAATCAGCTAATATTTCGTTGTAGCAACAAGGGTGCGCTGGCAATTCTATGTGTATGTATGAAGGGCTGAGGAATTTGAACTTGATTTACAGGGAGGTTAAAAAGCCAGCATGATTTTGCACAAGGCCATGCACCTGGAATGGATGAGTCCCTTCCCCACCTCTAGGGGGGGAAGGTCAAATGGTCCTGGTCACCTTGTCATTACCAGAACAATCAGGCTCCCACCCAGAAGGCAAACGAGCCACATGTGCCCCTTGTGTTCAGGTAGGAGCTGGGAGTTACTAAAAGACCTGAAACTCAACAGCACTCTTTCCACACCCCTGAGGCCAATGCTTCTAGGATGCAGATCCTCAGCCTGAATCAGAAACTGAACTCAAGAATTCAGATAGGATTCCAAAGGGCCTAGAATTTGACCTATCATTTTCAAAACAGTAACACAAATGCTGGCATACAGAAGAATCTGATATAAGAGAAAGCATAAGTGGCCATGAAGACTTGGTCACTGCCCAGATCAGCTCCGAACTGAGCGGGCGGATGTGTCACCTGGAATTGTGCTTTGCCTGGAGTATGTGAAAGCATGCTGGTGACAGATTGAATGAACAATGCCAGAATGGTATGACCAGTGCCGACAGTTGAAAGAAGAAGCTAGAACCTCACCCTGATCCTCATCCTCCACTCAGCTCTCAGGGCAGGTCTTAGCACAGCCCTGCACTGGGAATACATCTGTCTAGCATGGACCTTGCAAATAACATCTCATTTCACAAAGAGGCAAGCCTTTTCAGGGTACATGTGGAACCATAAGAGAGTAAGTCTATCTTCTTTAGTCTAAGAAGAAAAATGGTAGAAGAATCTCATGTCAATTGTTAGTTTTCCATTAACCAGCACCCTTTGCCACACTATGTGGGACAGCATAAGGTTGGTGCCATCAATATGTCCCCAAGAAAAAGCCCTGTGGGGATCAGTCATTGTGTTAATATCTTCTTTCCTGAAGCTAGCATTTCCAAATGTATGTGCAGCAGCACAAGGAAAGAGCCATATGCTTAAAATCTGAGGCACAATTCCACGGCAAATGGAGATGTATGCTAACATCTTCTTACATCACCTTGCAAGAAGTTTCCAAATAGGCCTATGGAAGGGGAAGGAATGAGTCCTGTACTTAACTTTGAAACTAGTCTTGGGGAAGGGAACATCGACTGTGTGTTTCCAAGTGGTCATTGTAAGTGGGAAGGCAGTCTATGGTGAAGCCCAAGGAACAGACTGTTAATGTATCTCAGGAAAGACAAGTGTGGGGAAATGTAGTTCATCATACATCGTCCACTTCCTGGAGAATGAGACCTCAAGATGACATGCAGAATACGTTTCCTGCCCTCGCCACCTGGTCTTCAGAACAGAGGCATCAAAGTGAGTCTAAGAATGGAGCCATATGACCACCCATTCCAGTACTTACTCTTTGGAGAGAAGAACCGTGGGGTCACAAGAGAGAGCACCAGGGTCCTTGGCATATTGAACTCTGACTGCTCTCACTGAGCACAGGACCAGAATGGAATCTTGCCACCGACCATTGACTGGTGGCTGTGTGAATGACCACTCCATATACCATGAAAGTGAACCAAGGACTACTTGTAAATTAAGTAAGCTTCAAAGAATGGATACCAGGAAGGCCAATGTTGCCCTTTCCAATGGGAATGAAATATATCTGGCTAAACACTGATCTTTGTTTCCCTTTGCTACAGAAATATGACCAAGTGTCCCTTGAAACCTCCAGCCCAGCCTCAGCTGCCATGTTTCATTCACAAATCCCTCCCAATGTCCATGTATTTCTGAGACCAATTTGCAATGCATCCTGTGGCCCAACCGAATGCACAGGCTCAAGGGCTCAGCCACACTCCCAGGTTAAAGAGAGGCTATGGCTCTGAGATACATTACCTGAATGGCCACAAAGCTCAAACTATTATGGACAGAGAAGCAACGTTTGGAAGTGGATACACAGGGCCAGAGTTCTTGGGTAGAGATGAGAATGTAGTAATGTGGGAAAAGAAGGGACTAGCAAGGACACTTTCCTAGGGAGCTAGCCATATCAGGAATAAGAAACAGCCGTGGGTTTGGACATATAGATCCTCCAGTGGCTACACAGGGGAGCCCTGTCAGCAAGGGGCCTGAATTCTTCCTGCTGAAAGAGAGAGAAAGCTTTTGGCCTTGGCTCCTTTTCCTGTCCTTCCCATCTGTGAATACATGAAGTAGTGGCTCAGAGAGGGCAGGGGGTGCTTTCAGGGGTGACTCTCAAGTGTTTTGAAAGGGGACTCAGGGCACTATACTAGGCAAGGGCTCTCTCTGAGCAACTCATGCCATGAAGTGTTCTGTGGAAGGGTGAACTACCTTTTCTTCATAATGAAGGCATGACCACAAGCCTGGGGAGGGAGACAAGCTGTGCATTTATTTGCAGGCTGACACCAGGCAACCAAGATCTAATCATGTGTGTGTGTGTGTGTGTGTGAGTGTGTTCATGTGTGTGTGTGTATTTGTGCCTTTGTGTGTGTATGCATCTTTTATCATTATGAGTAGTGTGGGGTGTTGGTAGTGGTGATACTCTGTGTGTGTGACTGTGTGTGTAGTCGGTGTTGTTCGAGTCTAAGATAAGTTTGACAGGTGTTCTGGTTTCTGAAGTATATGTGTGGTATATAGGTGTGTTGAATAGGTGAGCATGTCTGTGTGCTAGACGTGTGTTGTGTGTGTGTGTGCAGTTCATGAGTGGTGGTGTGTGGTGTGTGTTGTACGGGGGCTTGGTGTGTAATGGAGAGGTGTTTGGTGTGGTTTATATTGGATATTTCTGTAGTGTATATAGGTGATGTGGTGTGTTCTGTTTTTGTATAATATACATGCAGGGTGTTTGTGGGCTATGTGTTGTGCGTGTGTTATTTGCTTTCTTGGTTACTGGCGTCTGTGTGGTTTTGTTTGTGAGGACTATTTGTGATGAGTTTGGTGTGTCTATGGTATGTGAATGGTGTTTTTGTTTGTGTTGAGTATGTGATGCCTTTTTATGTAATCTCTGTGTGGTATGTTTGTGAGAGATCCATCGTGTGCATGGTGTATTGTGGTGTGCATATGGTATTTGTGTTGTGTATGACTGGCATGCTTTTTAGGGTGATAAGTGTTGTAAGTTTCTGGTGTATATGTGGCTGTTCTGTTATGTGAACAGTAATGTGCTGTTATGTGACCTGTTAAGTGCTGTTATGTGACCTGGGTGTGACCCACTCAAGCTCTCTAATGTGGCCTACCCACAAACAATTTTTACTAAGCTTCTTCAGACACATGACATTTCTGCATTTCCAATTTTCCAATTTTAAGACCCAATTTGGAAGTTCCCTGTGATGCAACATAATCACAGTAGTGAGAACTCTGTGGGAGTCTTCTCTTTCAAGTGAGGATACTGCTCTGAGGCACAGATTCGGAATGGTCCATTGCAATCATCTCTTTTGATATAAAGAGAAAAGGGCAGGAGCACCTGTTTGGCTCTGGTGGTTAAGTGACTCTCGGTTGCAGCAGAGGTCATGATCTCTTGGGCTGTGGGGTGGAGCCCATTGTCCTGCTGTGTGCTCCTCAGGGAGTCTACCTTAAGATTCTCTCACTCTGCCCCTCCCCCAAGTCATGGGAAGTCCCCATCTCTCTCTCTCAAACAAATGTTAATTTTCAGAATGGAACTACTAGCCCCATCTCCCAATGAGTTGGCTCTCTCGGGAATAAGGGATTCCTCTGGGCTCGGGCAAAGGGAAAACTCCTGTGGCTACACCAGAGAGTTGGTAGCAAAAAGCCTCCATTCTTCTTTTAGAAATAGAGGGATAAATATGCCCCTTTATATTTCTTGCAGTGCTGGCTTGGTGGTCCCTTATTGTTTCAGTTCTGAAGTCCTGGAAGCTCTTTCCCTCTCCATCTGTTCTGAATCATAGTCTTGCTGGGTAAGGTATTCTTGGCTCATGTTCTTTTCTTTTAGTACCTTGAATAGGTCCTGCCTGCCCTTTCTGGCGTGCCAGGTGTCTCTGGATATTTCTGATGCTATTCTTATGTTCCTCCCTCAGGATGTAAGAAATCTCTTCGCTCTAGCTGCTCTCAGGATATGTTCCTTGGCTCTAAGATTTGCAGTCTTTCCTACTACATGACCAGGTGTTGATCTATGTTTACTGATTTGGGAGGGATGCTCTCTGCCTTTTTGACACAAATGCTTGTTTCCTTCCCCACATTAGGGAAGTTCTCAGCTATGATTTGCTCCTACATACCTTCTAGTCATTTCCCTTTCATCCCCTCCAGGATTCAAATAATCCCGACTTTGAAAGGTTTCTTCGTGTCTTTGATCTTCTAAGCCTATTTGCATGTGCTACTAGCTGCCTATCCCTATTTTCTTCAGCTTTTTTTGTTTCTATCCGATTATCTTCTAGATCACTAAATCATTCTTTTGCCTCATTAACACCACTGGTAGAGTATCCAGTGGACCCTGCTTTTCATTCATGGCATTATTAAGTTTGGCTTGATTAGACCTCATTTCAGCCCTTAGAAATTGTATATTGTCACTAATGTGTTTTTTTTTTCAAGCCTAGGTATTGACTTCATGATTTCTATTCCAAAGTATATGGCTGACATCCTCCTTTTATCCATATCCATTAGTTCTGTGCCAGAAGACATTGTCTCTGATTTTTTTTTCTTTTTGGAGTTTCTCCTTCTAGTCATTCTTTAGAGGGATTTTAAAGTGAATGGACAAAGTCCAGGATGTCAAGCATGACCCAACATAGATAAATCCTGGCCAGATCCCAAGTGGACAGATACCACCAGTAAAAGGACAAAGCAAAAAAGGAAACACAAAGATAAAACTTTAAACATTAAACATTTTTTATTTTAAAAATAAATAATTACATTTTTAAAAATTAAAAAGTGGTGGTTTGAAGGGTTCTAAAATCTCTCACGTGGAGAAAGCATAGTGTTTCCATTGTTCCTGGTTATATTTTGGTTTGTGCCTTAGAGGACTGTGTGCCAAATTTATTAGGAAAGAAAACGTGATATGTAAAATGATAAAACTGAGTAGAGTGAAGTATGGGCTAAAATAAAGCCTATATCTGTAATAAGTATAGGTAAGTAAAAGTTCGAAATGTAACTAAGAGAAATGAGTTGGTGTAGTACACCTCTAGTTGAATGGGGGAGAAGGTATGAAGAAAAATACAGAGGGGAAAACAGTGTGAGAAGAGGAAAAGAAGAACGAAAGAAAAGGAGAAATATACCTGAAAAATAATCAAGTGAGGCCACACCTGGACCTCAATATTTAACTTTCTCCTGGTGTTGGGATTTCACACTCTTATAGGATCCCAGAAATTGTCATCCATCCGGTCTTCCAGCCTGTCTTCTGGGGAGGGTGGCTTTCTGCACTTTTCTCAGGTAACTGTTCTTGTGCAGAGTTGCCCCACCCCCTGGTGTGCAGGCTCAATAAAAAATGGACTTTGTGGCTTTTTTTATTCCTTGGGGACCTTCTGTACTTCTTCATGCCATCAGAGCAAAAATGCCTGTGGCTAAACCTCTGGCCCAGAGCAGAAAATTTGCAGTCTGTCCTCTTTAATAAATTCTGCAGGACAGTTTCCAGTTCTCTCTGTCCTGCTGAAAACCACAGACTCTTGCAGTGCACCCTAACATATACTCACTCAGAAGCATTTTCTGTGACCCAGGAGTATCTCTAGCCTTTGTGGTCCTAAAACCACAAATGGCTATGGGCTTACACTAATACCCAAGATTCTGGAATCAGTTTTGAGTTTTTACTTTAATATAAGGAACATGACAGTGATGCCACTGGAAAGCCCTTTCTCAGTCACTACTGCTCTGCTGGTTTTTGCCCAGTTGCAGGGTCAGATTCCAGATTTTTTTTTTCAGACTGTACTAGGAAAGAGTAGATATCAACCCACCCATTTCAAGGTTTCTGGCTATCTGTACTAAGAGTACCATCCTGGGCTCCCTTTCGATGACCTGCTTCCTATCTCCAATGCTCAGGTCCTGGACCATTTCAGGAATCTCCTTTTGCTTTAAGGTCTCTCGTAACCTTGTCCACAATGCCTTACCTAGAATTCTGCCTTCCATTTCCAAAGTCCCCTTCAGGGAGGCATGTCTATTACTAGAGCAGATTTCCAAAGGTTCTGATTTTGTGCCCTGGTGTTACATCACTTTCCAGGCAACAACTTATGGTGGTTCCCTGCCCCTTTTGTTTATCTTCTGATACCTCCCCTCAAAGTCACCACACTACACATCTTATCTTGCTAGAAGCAGTCGCTTTTCTGTTTGTTGAGATCCAGATATATATTCTTATATCTCATGCTCATTTTGTGAGTGTTCAAAGTGTTTGAAATGAATCCAGCTAAATTTAGGGGACCAGTTGAAATGGCGCCCCCTAATCTTCTGCCATCCCACCTCAGTTGTCCTGCATTAATTTAAATTCAATTAGCCAACAAATACTGCATCCTTACTTTTGATATAATGGTGAATGCTTCATTAGTTGCTTTTAACACCCAGTACAGCATAGACATGTTAACAATTTTTTTCTTCCAATCCATGAGCAAGGAATGTTTTTCCGTCTCTTTGTGTCTTCCCCAATTTCTTTCATGTGTGTTCTGTAGTTTCTAGAGTACAGATCCTTTAACTCTTTGGTTAGGTTTATTCCCAGGTATCTTAGGATTTTTAGTGCAACTATAGATAGGATTGACTCCTTTATTTCCCTTTCTTCAGTCACATCATTTGTTCATATAAATGCAACTGATTTCTGTCCACCAATTTTACATCCTACCACATTGCTACATTGCTGTGTTGGAGAGGATGTGGAGAAGGGGAAACCTTCTTACACCATTGGTAAGAATGCAAGTTGGTGCAACCACATTGGAAAACAGTGTGGAGATTCTTTAAGAAATTCAAAATAGAGCTACCCTATTACCTTGTAATTGCACTACTGGGTATTTACCCTAATGATACATGTGTAGTGAAAAGAAGGGCCATCTCTATCCCAATGTTCATAGCAGCAATGGCCACAGTTGCCTAACTGTGGAAAGAACCAAGATGCCCTTCAACAGATGAGTGGATAAAGAAGATATGGTCCATATATAGTATGGAATATTATGCTTCCATCAGGAAAGATGAATACCCAACATTTGTATCATCATGGGCGGGACAAGAAGAGGTTATGCTGAGTGAAGTAAGTCGAATGGAGAGAGTCACTTATCTTGTACTTTCACTTATTTGTGGAGCATAAGGAATAACACGGAGGACATGAGGAGATGGAGAGAAAATAGTCGGGGAAAATTGGAGGAGGAGACGAACCATGAGAGACTGGACTCTGAGAAACAAACTGAGGGTTTTGGAGGGGAGTGGGTTGGAAGGTTGGGTGAGCCTGGTGGTGGGTATTATGGAGGGCGTGTATTGCATGGAGCACTCGGTTGGTGCATAAACAATGAATTCTGGGACACTGAGAAGAAATTTATTAAAAGGGCATAAAAAGGGACGCCTAGGTGGCTCAGTTGGTTAAGTGGCTGCCTTCAGCTCAGGTCATGATCCCAGCATCCTGGGATTGAGTCCCGCATCGGGCTCCTTGCTCGGCAGGGAGCCTGCTTCTCCCTCTGCCTCTGCCTGCCACTCTGTCTGCCTGTGCTCATATGCTCTCTCTCTCTCTGACAAATAAATAAATAAAATCTTTAAAAAAAGGCATAAAAAATAAGGAGTCATATTGATAAGAATATATTAATTGTAGGGGATCTTAACACACCACTTTCAGCAATAGACAGATTGTCTAAGTGGAAAATCAACACCAAAACAAGAGCTTTTAATGGCATATTGTACCAGATGTACTTCATAGATATATGCCGAATATTCCACCCTAAAACAACAGAATACTCATTCTTCTCGAGTGTTTATGGCACTTTCTCTGGAGTAGAACCACATTATGGGTCACAAATCAGGGTTCAACCAATACCAAAAGATTGATATTATTCCGTGCATGTTCTCAGACCACAGTGCTTTGAAACTGGAACTCAATCACAAGAAAAAGTTTGGAAAAAATTTAAACACTTGGAAGCTAAATACCATCCTGCTCAAGAATGTTTGGATCAATGAGGAAATAAAGAAGAACTTAAACAATTCATGGAGACCAAAGAAAATGAGGACCCATTGGTCCAAAGCCTATGGGATATGGCAAAGGTGGTCCTAAGGGGGAAAGCCTCACTCAAAAAAAAAATCCTGAATACAAATTCTCTTTACACCTTAGAGAACTGGAGAATCAACAACAAATTAAGCCAACCACATTCATTAGAATGGAAATAATCAAGACTAGAATAGTGATCAATGAGGTAGAAACTAGAGATACAGGAGAACACATCAATGAAACCAGAAGATGATTCTCTAAAAGAATTAATTAGATTGATAAGCCACTGGCCAAAGTGATCCAAAAGAAAAGAGAGGGGACCCAAATTCAGAAAATTTTGAATGAAATGGGAGGGATATGACTCACACCAAGGAAATAGAAACAATCATCAGAAATTATTGTCAACAGCTATATACCAATAAGTTAAGCACCTTAGAAGAAATGGATGTGTTCCTGGAAACCTATAAACTTCCAAGACTGAATCGGGAAGAAATTGACAACCTGAACAGACCAATATCTAGTAACGAGATTGAAGCATTTATGACAAAAACTCCCTAAAAGCAAGAGTCTAGGAACTGACAGATTCCATAGATTCCTACTGAACATTCAAAGAATTGATGCCTACTCTTCTGAAGCTGTTTCAAAAAATAGAAACAGAAGGAAAACTTCCAGAGTATTTCTATGAAGCCAGAATTACTCTTTTCCCCAAATCAAGCAAAGACCCCATCGAAAAGGAGAATCTCAGACCAATATCCCTGATGAATATGGACACCACAATTCTCAACAAGATCCCAGTTAATATAATCCAGCAGTACATTAAAAAAATTATCCACCATGACCAGGTGGGATTTACCTCTGGGAGGTAAGAGTGTTTCAAAACTAGCAAATCAATCAGTATAATAGAACAAATTACAAGGAGAAGATAGAAGAACCACACGGTCCTCTCAATTGATGCAGAAAAAATATTTGACAAAATACAGCATCCTTTCCTGATTAAAACTCTTCAGAGTATAGGGATACAGGGGACATTCCTCAATCTCATAAAATGCATCTATGAAAAACCCACAGCAAGGGCGCCTGGGTGGCTCAGTGGGTTAAAGCCTCTGCCTTTGGCTCAGGTCATGACCCTGGGGTCCTGGGATCGAGTCCCGCATCGGTCTCTCTGCTCAACAGGGAGCCTGCTTCCTCCTCTCTCTGCCTGCCTCTCTGCCTACTTGTGACCTCTTCTGTCAAATAAAAAAATAAAATATTTTAAAAAAGAAGAAAAACCTACAGCAAATATCACTCTCAAGGGGGGAAAGTTGAAAGTGTTTCCACTGAGATGAGGAAAATGACAAGGATGCCTACTCTTGCCACTCTTGTTAAACATAGTACTAGAATTCCTAGTGACAGCAGTCAGAAAACAAAAAGAAATAGAACATATTCAACCTGACAAAGAAGAAGTCAAAATATCTCTCTTCACAGCTGATATGATACTTTATATGGAAAACCCAAAACACTCCAATCCCAAACTACTAAAACTCATACAGCAATTCAGAAATGTTGCAGGACACAAAATCAGTGCACAGAGATCAGTTGCTTTCTTATGCACTAACAATGAAAGTGTAGAAAGAGAAATTAGAGAATCAATTTCATTTACAATAGCACCAAAAATTATAAGATACCTTGGAATAAACCTATCCAAAGAGGTAAAAGATCTATACTCTAGGAACTACAGAACACTCATGAAGGAAAATTGAAGAAGACACAAAAAGATGGAAAAACATTCCATGTTCATGGATCAGAAATTCCTAAAATGTCTATTCTGCCCAGAGCAATCTATACTTTCAATGTCATCCTGATCAAAATTCCATTGATATTTTTCAAAGTGCTAGAACAAAGAATCTTAAAATTTGTAGGGAACCAGAAGAAATCCCGAATTGCTAAGGAAATGTTGAAAAAGAAAAACAAAACTGGGGGCATCATGTTGCCTGATTTCGAACTTTACTACAAAGCTGTGATCACCAAGACAGCATGACACTCACAGAAAAACAGACATATACACCAATGGAATAGAGGGGAGATCTCAGATATGGACACTCAATTTATGGTCAAATAATCTTCAACAAAGCAGGAAAAAATATCCAGTGGAAAAATAACAGTCTCTTCAATTAATGGTGCTAGGAAAATTGGACAGCTATGTATTGAGAAATGAAACTCAACCATTCTCTTATACCACATACAAAGATAAATGCAAAATGGATAAACGATCTCTACATGAGACAGGAATCCATCAAAATCCTAGAGGACATCACAGGCATTTAACCACTTCAACATCAGCCACGGCATCTTTTTTCAAGACACATCTCCAAAGGCAAAGGAAACAAAAGTGAAAATGAACTTTTGGGACTTCATCAAGATAAAATCTCCTTCCCAGTAAAGAAAACAATCAACAAAACAAAGAGGCAGCCCACGGAATGGGAGAAAATACTTGCAAATGATATTAAAAAGGGTTGATATCCAAAATCTACAAGGAACTTCTCAAAGTCAACACCCAAAAGCAGATAATCATGACAGAAAACTGGCAGAAGACATGAACAGACACTTCTCCAAAGAATACATACAAATGGCTAACAGACACATAAAAAAAATGTTCATCATCATTAGCTATCAGGGAAATTAAAATCAAAACCACATTGGTAGGTATTAAAGAGTGAAAGTATTGCATGGAGTGCTGGGTGTGATGCATAAACAATGAATCTTGGAACACTGAAGAAATAAAATAAAGTTCAAATTAAAAAAAAATCTAACTTTAACACTGGTTAGATTGACAAGACAGGAAACAACCCTGTCTTGGAGAGGATGTGGAGAAAGGGGAACTCTCTTATACTTTTGGTGGGAATGCGAGTTGGTACAGCCACTTTGGAAAACAGTATTAAAAAAATAAAAATATAATATTTGGCCCAGCAATTACACTACTGGGTATTTACTCCAACGATACAGATGTAGTGAAAAGAATGGCCATCTGTACCCCAATGTTCATAGCAGCAATGGCCACAATATCCAAACTATAGAAAGAACCAAAATGCCCTTAAGCAGTCGCATTGATAAAGAAGGTGTGGTCCCTATATATAAAGGAATATTATTCAGCTATCAAAAAGGATGAATACCCAACTTTGTATCCACATGGATGGGACTGGAGGAAATGATTCTGAGTGAAATAAGTCAAGTGGACAGAGTCAATTATCATATAGTTTCACTTACTTGTGGAGCATAAGGAATAACATGGAAGACATTAAGAGAAGGAAAGGAAAAGTGAGTTGGGGGAAGTCAGAGGGGGAGGAGAACCAGGGAATCAGTGGATACTGAGAATCAGGCTGAAGGTTTTAAAGGGAAGGGGTGTTGGGGGATGGGTGAGTCTGGTGGTGGGTATTTTGGAGGGCATGTATTGCATGGAGCACTGGGTGCCATACATAAACAATAAATCTTGGAGTACTGCATTGAAAACTAAAGATGTATTTTATGGTGGCTAACAACACCATAAAAAAAGACATTTAATATATAGCTACCCTATGACCTAGGACTACACTACTGATTATTTATCTTGAGGATACAGATGTAGTGAAAAGAAGGTGCACCTGCACTCCTGTGTTTATAGCAGCAATGTTCACAATAGCCAAATTGTGGAAGGAGCTGATATGTCTTTCAACAGATGAGTGGATAAAGAAGATGTGGTTCATATATACAATGGAATATTACTCAGCTATTAGGAAAGGTGAATCCCTACCATTTACAGCGACATGGATGGAACTGGAGGATATTATACTAAGTGAAATTAGTCAATCAGAGAAAGACAATTATCATATGGTTTCACTCATATGTGCAACATAAAGAATAGTTCAGAGGACCATAGGAGAAGGGAGAGAAAATTGAATGCAGAGAAATCATTGACAAATGTGAACCATATGAGAGTCTTGACTCCAGGAAAAAAACTGAGGGTTGCAGAAAGGGAGAGGGGTGGGAAGATGCAGTAACTGGTTGATGGGAATTGAAGAAGGCACGAGATATTATGAGCACCGGGTTTTATATTAAACTAGTGAATCGTTGAACATTATATCAAAAGCTAATGTTGTACTATACCTTGGTTAACTGAACTTAAATAAAAAGAGAAAAGAAGGAATAGAAGATAACAACAACAACAACAAAGTGTGATTAGGGTGTAGGGTAATGGTGCCAGCTGCAGGGGTGGTTCTTATTACCTCTAGATCCCAAGGAGAAGAGGAGGGAACTGTTATGGAAAATTTGGAAAGAGTTCTCTAGAGTAGCTCTCCTTGAGATGAGTGCTGCCTCTACTGAGGAATGATTGGCTTAAGTGAAGGAGCCATGTGACTTGCACTCTGATCTCAATCTCCTTCATTGCTGTGTTGCTGCTAAGCAGAGGGTGTGGGAACATGCAATTCTTCATCATAAAAACACAAGTAGAGAGGATGGCAAGTGAGGAGGAGCCAGTAGAAAACATCTAGCCCAAGTGTAAACCTGCAGAAAAGCCAGTGGA
Organism: Taxidea taxus jeffersonii; assembly: GCA_003697995.1. Lineage (NCBI taxonomy): Eukaryota > Metazoa > Chordata > Mammalia > Carnivora > Mustelidae > Taxidea > Taxidea taxus. Next base: position 37,326 of record ML106926.1, read on the forward strand.
ACACCTGGCCCTGAGTGTGAAGCACATTATACAGAGAGAAGATGGAAATAGTGAAGGAAAATTTTTAAAAAGTGTAGAGTTGGTTGATGAGCAGTTAACATGAAACATTTGTTGATAT
>ML106926.1:37543-80840 GCA_003697995.1 Taxidea taxus jeffersonii
ATATATATATATATATATATATATATATATATATATTTGTACCATATATATATCAACAAATCAACATTTGTACCATATATATATATGGTACAAATGTTGATTTCGAAGTATATTCATTTTTTGTAAAATTTTACAAGTGAGAAACATATTAATCACAGTTTTAACACTGGGAAAAATATATGAATTTACTTTTTTTTAACCTGTACATATATATGCTGAGATTTGCAGTCTAAAATATGGAGAATAAATAATGAGAATGGTAACGCTTAACATTTGCCAAAGGCTTCTTCTTATGTGCTGAATACTTTTTTTAAGGAATATAAAATGGCACAAATATTTATTTATTTGTTTATTTATTTTTCTTTTAACATCTTAATTTTATTTTTTTCAGTGTTCCAAGATTCATTGTTTATGCACCACACCCATTGATCCATGCAATATGTGCCCTCCTTAATAGGTACAACCAGGCTCACCCATCCCTCCACCCCTTCCCCTCCAAAACCCTCAGTCTGTTTTTCAGAATCCACATCTCTCATGTTTCATCTCCCCCTCTGGTTTTCCCCAATTCACTTTTCCTTTCCTTCTCCTAATGTAATCTGTGCTATTCCTTATATTCCACAAGTAAGTGAAACCATAGGATAATTGAATCTCTCTTCTTGACTTATTTCATTAAGCATAATCTCCTCCAGCCCATCCATGTTGATACAAAAGTTGGGTTTTAATTCTTTCTGAGGGAGACAATACTCCATAGTATATAGGGACCACATCTTCCTTATCCATTCATCCATTGAAGGGCATCTTATTTCTTTCCACAGTCTGGCGGCTGTGGCCATTGCTGCTATGAATACTGGGGTACAGATGGCCCTTATTTTCACTACATCTGTATCCTTGGGGTAAATACCCAGTATTGCAATTACAGGGTCATAGGGAAGCTCTATTTTGAATTTCTTAAGGAATCTCCACACTGTTTTCTAAGGTGGCTGCACCAACTTGCATTCCCACCAACAGTGTAAGAGGGTTCCCATTTCTCCACATCCTCTCCAACACAAGTTGTTTACTGTCTTGTTAATTTTGCCCTTTCAATTGGTGTAAAGTGGTATCTCAATGTGGTTATGATTTGAATCTCCCTGACGGCTAGTGATGATGAACATTTTTTCATGTGTCTGTTAGCCATTTGTATGACTTCATTGGAGAAGTCTCTGTTCATGTCCTTTGCCCATTTCTTGACATGATTATCTGTTTTGTGTCTCATCACACACAAAACACATAATCAAATTATTTTCTCTGTCATTACCTCACTCCATTCCAAGTGCAGCCCCATGTGGTGGGAAAGCAGGGCAGCTACAATCATCTCCATTTCACAGACAAAAAATTGAGGTCTGACAGTAGGCAGCTGGCCTAGCTCATAAGCTTGTGGAGCACAGATGTGTCTCAACTCCAAAGTCCCTTGTTGCTGATTAAAAGCTATCTTCACTTAAAAAATAAAGAAATAAATAAAATAAAAGCTTTCTTCATCCCATTCCATGTTCTCCCTGGAAAGCCAATGTTTTAATATCTTCAGCAAGAGCATCAAAACACTCACAGGTCCCTGACATTTAAATGTAAACCAGAACATCTGAAAGGGGATTAAAATCAAACACTCTCTGAAAGAAATCCAAAAACAGGTTGATAACCTCCACCTTCTAGCTTCACATTTAATTCTATGGATAATGATGATAAGTCAGTTCTCAATTAACTTTCAAGAGGAAAATGTTTCAACAGCATTTCTGGAAGTGAGTGGGAGGGAGAGGATGGTTAGGGGCTGGTAGAAGAACTGGTATTGTGCTCAGTGTTCATCGCATAGCACCTTAACACATTTAATTTCTCTGTATTCACTATTCCAATGATGCTTGAATAGATTCTAACAACTGATATAACAAGTTGGCTGGGTGTGTATATATATATATTCCCTGTAAGGGTACAGGTAGTTCCACTTAATTTATAATCATTTTCACTTCATTGAAAGACTCAGTGTCATAAGGTACAACTTAAGTGCTGTATGGTATAGATTCGCTTTATTGGAGATAATGGAGAGAAACAGTCTCCCACAGACCACTACAGAGGGCCTTGCCACAGGAATGATAGTTAGGCATGGTGTCGTGAGATGGCATCACAAAATGGGACATAATCTTGACATAATTATACCACATGGATTTTAAATGAATTCCCTACCCTGAAGACCACCATTAGCAGCTTTCTCTAGTACTTGGCCACATCACAGCAGAATGACTCACTACTGGTTTCTGTAAAACAAAAAATATAGGCCAGCCAGATCCCTCTGGCCACAGAACCTAAAGGAATGGCAAAGAGGCCACCAGCTCAGGTTCCAGGTCATATATCTCCACCACTTACTTTGGTCAAGCTTTGTAATTCCACTGAGATTATTCACTTGCAAACTAGAGAAAAATATAAGCAACTACCTCCTCTCGTGTAAGAGTTGACTAAAAAAAAAAAGCATTCAGCAAAGAAAACAGTCAACAAAACAAAGAAGCAACCCCTGGAATGGGAGAAGATATTCGCAAATGACACTACAGACAAAGGGCTGATGGCCAAGATCTATAAAGAACTCCTCAAACTCAACACCCAAAAAAACAGATAATCGTGTCAAAAAATGGCCAGAAGACATGAACAGACAATTGCCAAAGAAGATATACAAGTGGCTAATAGATGCATAAAAAAATGTTCATCATCACTAGCCATCAGGAAATTCAAATCAAAACCACACTGAGATACCAAATTAGAAACCAAAAAAACTGAGAAACCAAAGTTAGAATGGCCAAAATTAACAGGACAGGAAACAAGCATTGGAGAGGATGTGGAGAGGGGGGAACACTCTTACACTGTTGGTGGGAATGCAAGTTGGTGCAGCCACCTTGGAAAACAGTGTAGAGATTCCTTAAGAAATTCAAAATAGACAATCCTATGACTCTCCAGTTGCACTACTGAGTATTTTCCCCAAAGATACAGATTTAGTGAAAAGAAGGGCCATCTGTAGCCCAGTGTTCATGGTTTCACTTATTTGTGGAGAATAAGAAATAACACAGAGGACATGGGGAGATGGAGAGAAGAAGGGAGTTGGGGGAAATTGGAGGGGGAGATGAACCATGAGAGACTGTGGACTCAGGGTTTCAGAGGGGTGGGAGTTGGGAGGTTGGATGAGCCTGATGGTGGATATTATGGAGGGCCCGTATTGCATGAAGCACTGGGTGTGATGTGTAAACAATGAATTCTGGAACACTGAAAACAAATTTAAAAAATAAATAAAAAAATTTAAAAAGACAAATACTATTAATAAAACATAAAAAAATAAATTGAAAAGACAGTGGAACAAGAGATATTATTCTTCTTACTCGACTTTTTAAAAATATTTTTTTTATTTATTTGACAGACAGAGATCCCAAGTAGGCAGAGAGGCAGGCAGAAAGAGAGTAGGAAGTAGGTTCCCCGAGGAGCAGAGAGCCAGATGTACAGCTTGATCCCAGGACCTTGGATTATGACCTGAGCCAGAGCCGGAGGCAGAGGCTTTAACCCACTGAGCCACCCAGGTGCCCCCCTACTGAACTCTTATTTCAGAGAGTTGTTCGAAGAAAATGTTGCCAGTCATTGAGGTAGGGGTGGTCAGTGAGTAAGAACTGTACTCGTAGTTGCCACTGGGATAGTCATACACATCAGGATTTTAAAATTATATTTCAATTCCTGTTAATACACAATTTTACATTAGTTTCAGGTGTACAAGTAGTGATTCAACAATTCTATACCTAATTCAGTGCTCATCATGATAAGTGTCAAAATTTTTTAAATTTTTAAATTTTTTTTAAATTTTTTTAAATTTTTATTTTTATTTAAACATATAATGTAACCCCACCACCCTCTCCCAACCCCCCTCCCCCCCACCCCCTCAGTTTGTTTTATGACATTAACAGTCTCTTTTGGTTTGTCTCCTCCTGATCTCATCTTGTTTCATTTATTCTTTTCCTACCCCCTTAACCCCCACCCCGTTGCATCTCCACTTCCTCATATCAGGGAGATCATATGGTAGTTGTCTTTATCCGACTGACTTATTTCACTAAGCATAATACCCTTCAGTTCCATCCATGTCGTCACAAATGGTAAGATTTCATTTCTTTTGATGGCTGCATAGTATTCCATTGTATATATATACCACCTCTTCTTTATACATTCATCTGTTGATGGACATCTAGGTTCTTTCCATAACTTGGCTATTGTGGACATCGCTGGTATTCGGGTACACGTGTCCCTTCGGATCACTACGTTTGTATCTTTAGGGTAAATATCCAGTAGTGTAATTGCTGGGTCATAAGGTAGCTATATTTCCAATTTTTGGAGGAACCTCCATGCTGTTTTCCAGGGTGGTTGCACCAGCTTGCATTCCCAACAGTGTAGGAGGGTTCCCCTTTCTCCACATCCTCGCCAGCATCTGTTGTTTCCTGACTTGTTAAATTCAGCCATTCTGACTGGTGTGAGGTGGTATCTCATTGTGGTTTTGATTTGTATTTCCCTGATGCCCAGTGATGTGGAGCACTTTTTCATGTGTCTGTTGGCCATCTGGATGTCTTCTTTGCAGAAATGTCTGTTCATGTCCTCTGCCCATTTCTTGATTGGATTATTTGTTCTTGGGGTGTTGAGTTTGCTAAGCTCTTTATAAATTTTCGATACTAGCCCTTTATCTGATATGTTGTTTGCAAATCTCTTCTCCTATTCTGTCAGTTGTCTTTTGGTTTTGTTGACTGTTTCCTTTGCTGTGCAAAAGCTTTTCATCTTGGTGAAGTCCCAATAGTTCATTTTTTCCCTTGCTTCCCTTGCCTTTGGCATTGTTCCTAGGAAGAAGTTGCTGAGGTTGAGGTCAAAGACGTTGCTGCCTGTGTTCTCCTCAAGGATTTTGATGGAATCCTTTCTCAGGTTGAGGTCCTTCATTTTGAGTCTATTTTCGTGTGTGGTGTAAGGAAATGGTCCAATTTCATTTTTCTGCATGTGGCTGTCCAATTTTCCCAACACCATTTGTTGAAGAGGCTGTATTTTTTTCCATTGGATATTCTTTCCTGCTTTGTCAAAGATTTGTAGACCATAGAGTTGAGGGTCTATTTCTGGGCTTTCTATTCTGTTATGTTGATCTATGTGTCTGTTTTTGTGCCAGCACCATACTGTCTTGATGATGACAGCTTTGTAATAGTGCTTGAAGTCTGGAATTGTGATGCCACCAACTTTGGCTTTCTTTTTCAATATTCTTTTGGCTATTTGAGGTCTTTTCTGGTTCCATATAAATTTTAGAATTCTTTGATCCATTTCTTTGAAAAAAATCGGATGGGATTTTGATAGACATTGCATTAAATGTGTAGATAGCTTTAGGTAGCATAGACATTTTCTTCCAATCCATCAGCATGGGACATCTTTCCATTTCTTTGTGTCTTCCTCAATTTCTCTCATGAGTACTTTATACTTTTCTGAGTATAGATTCTTTGCCTCTTTGCTTAGGTTTATTCCTAGGTATCTTATGGTTTTGGGTATAATTGTAAATGGGATTGACTCCTTAATTTCTCTTTCTTCTGTCTTGTTGTTGGTGTAAAGAAATGCAATTGATTTCAGTGCATTGATTTTATATCCTGACACTTTACCGAATTCCTGTACAAGCTCTAGCAGTTTTGGAGTGGAGCCTTTTGGGTTTTCCACATATAGTATAATATCATCTGCAAAGAGTGATAGTTTGACTTCTTCTTTGCCGATTTGGATGCCTTTGATTTCTTCTTGTTGTCCGATTGCTGAGGCTAGGACTTCTAGTACTATGTTGAATAGCAGTGGTGATAACGGACATCCCTGTTCCTGACCTTAACGGAAAAGCTCTCAGTTTTTCTCCATTGAGAATGATACTTGCGGTGGGTTTTTCATAGATGGTTTTGATAATATTGAGGTATGTGCTTTCTATCCCTACACTTTGAAGAGTTTTGATTAGGAAGGGGTGTTGTACTTTGTCAAATGCTTTTTCAGCATCTATTGAGAGTATCATATGGTTCTTGTTCTTTCTTTTGTTAATGTATTGTATCACATTGATTGATTTGCGGATGTTGAACCAACCCTGCTGCCCTGGAATAAATCCCACTTGGTCGTGGTGAATAATCCTTTTAATGTACTGTTGGATCCTATTGGCTAATATTTTGGTGAGAATTTTCACATCTGTGTTCATAAAGGATATTGGTCTGTAATTCTCTTTTTTGATGGGATCTTTGTTTGGTTTGGGGATCAAGGTGATGCTGGCCTCATAAAATGAGTTTGGAAGTTTTCCTTCCATTTCTATTTTTTGGAACAGTTTCAGGAGAATAGGAATTAATTCTTCTTTAAATGTTTGGTAGAATTCCCCTGGGAAGCCATCTGGCCCTGGGCTTTTGTTTGTTGGGAGATTTTTGATGACTGTTTCAATCTCCTTACTGGTTATGGGCCTATTCAGGTTTTCTATTTCTTCCTGGTTCAGTTTTGACAGTTTATATGTCTCTAGGAAAGCATCCATTTCTTCCAGATTGTCAAATTTGTTGTCATAGAGTTGCTCATAATATGTTCTTATGATTGTTTATATTTCCTTGGTGTTGGTTGTGTTCTCTCCTCTTTCATTCATGATTTTATTTATTTGGGTCGTTTCTCTTTTCTTTTTGATCAGTCTGGCCAGGGGTTTATCAATCTTATTAATTCTTTCAAAGAACAAGCTCCTAGTTTCATTGATTTGTTCTGTGTTTTTTTTTTTAATTTCTATTTCATTGATTTCTGCTTTGATCTTTATTATTTCTCTTCTGCTGGATTTAGGCTTTCCTTTTTGTTCTTTCTCGAGCTCCTTTAGGTATAGGGTTAGGTTGTGTATTTGAGACCTTTCCTGTTTCTTGAGAAAGGTTTGTATCGCTATATATTTTCCTCTTAGGACTGCCTTTGCTGTGTCCCACAGATTTTGGACCGTTGTGTTTTCATTATCATTTGTTTCCATGATTTTTTTCAATTCTTTAATTTCCTGGTTGACCCATTCATTCTTTAGAAGGATGCTGTTGAGGCTCCATATATTTGTGCTCTTTCCAAATTTCCTCTTGTGATTGAGTTCTAGCTTCAGAGCATTGTGGTCTGAAAATATGCAGGGAATGATCCCAATCTTTTGATACCTGTTGAGACCTGATTTATGACCCAGGATATGATCTATTCTGGAGAATGTTCCATGGGCACTAGAGAAGAATGTGTATTCTGTTGCTTTGGATGGAATATTCTGAATATATATGTGATGTCCATCTGCTCTAGTGTGTCATTTAAGACTTTTATTTCCTTGTTAATCTTTTGCTTGATCTGTCCATTTCAGTGAGGGGCGTGTTAAAGTCCCCTACTATTATTGTATTATTGTCAATGTGTTTCTTTGATTTTGTTATTAATTGGGTTATAGATTTGGCTGCCCACATGTTAGGGGCATAGATATTTAAAATTGTTAGATCTTGTTGGACAGACCCTTTGAGTATGATATAGTGTCCTTCCTCATCTCTTATTATAGTCTTTGGCTTAAAATCTAATTGATCTGATATAAGGATTGCCACCCCAGCTTTCTTCTGATGTCCATTAGCATGGTAAATTGTTTTCCACCCCCTCACTTTCAATCTGGAGGTGTTTTCAGGTCTAAAATGAGTTTCTTATAGGCAGCATATTGATGAATTTTGTTTTTTTTTTTAATCCATTCTGAAGCCCTGTGTCTTTTGATTGGGGCATTTAGCCCATTTGCATTCAGGGTAACTATTGAGAGATATGAATTTAGTGCCATTGCATTGCCTGTAAGGTGATTGTTACTGTATATTATCTCTCTTCCTTTCTGATCTACTACTTTTAGGTTCTCTCTTTGCTTAGAGGACCCCTTTCAATATTTCCTGTAGAGCTGGTTTTGTGTTTACCAATCTTTCAGTTTTTGTTTGTCCTGGAAGCTTTTTATCTCTCCTTCTATTTTCAATGATAACCCAGGTGGATAAATATTCTTGGCTGCATGTTTTTCTAGTTTAGTGCTCTGAATATATCAAGCCAGTTCTTTCTGGCCTGCCAGGTCTCTGTAGATAAATCTGCTGCCAATCTAATATTTTTACCATTGTATGTTACAGACTTCTTTTCCCATTCTGCTTTCAGGATTTTCTCTTTGTCACTAAAACTTGTAAATTATACTATTAGATGATGGGATGTGGACCTATTCCTATTGATTTTGAGGGGGATTCTCTGCACCTCCTGGGTTTTGATGCTTATTCCCCTTTTTATATTAGGGAAATTCTCTACAATAATTCTCTCCAATATACATTCTTCTCCTCTCTCTCTTTCTTCTTCTTCTGAAATCCCAATTATTCTAATGTTGTTTTGTCTTATGGTATCACTTATCTCTCGAATTCTCCCCTTGTTGTCCAGTAGTTGTTTGTCTCTCTTATGCTCAGCTTCTTTATTCTCTGTCATTTGGTCTTCTATATCACTAATTCTTTCTTCTGCTTCATTTGTCCTAGCAGTAAGAGCCTCCATTTTTGATCGCACCTCATTAATAGCTTTTTTGATTTCAACTTGGTTAGATTTTAGTTATTTTATTCTCCAGAAAGGGCTTTTATTTCTCTGGACAGCATTTCTCTAAAATCTTCCATGCCTTTTTCGAGCCCAGCTAGAACCTTGAGAATCATCATCCTGAATTCCAGATCTGACATATTACCAATGTCTGTATTGATTAGGTCCCTAGCCTTCGGTACTGCCTCCTCTTTTTTTTTTTTTTTTTGTGGTGAGTTTTTCCGCCTTGTCAATTTGTCCAGATAAGAATATATGAAGGAGGAAATATAATGCTAAAAGGGTGGCAAAGACCCCAGGAAAATGTGCTTTAACCAATTCAGAAGAGACCCCAAGTCGTGGAGGGGGAAGGGGGTAAAAAGAAGTTCAGAAACGAGAAAAAAATTTAAAAGAGAGAACACAAATAAAGAAAAAAAGTAATATATATATATATATGTATATATATACATATATATATATTAGACTGGTGACTAGATCAGGGCCACCCACTTAATTTTGGGAATATTTTGGTCTCTTAGAAGAAACTACCTCCCAAAATTTTAAAGAATGAAAAACATATATAAGGGTAAACCCAATGAAGGGATGAAATATGACTATAAAGATGAAAAAAAATTTTTTTTTTGTCTAACAAAGGAGTTGATAAGGTAAGTTGGTAGGGAAAATAAAAAAAAAAAAGAAAGTGGAGAGAACTTGCTTGGGCTGGAGACCAGATCAAGCCCGGTACTAGATTTGGGTTGTATTTTGATCTATTAGAAGAAGTTGTACCCCAGATTTTGTAGAAGAGAAAAAAAACCCTATGTGTATACAAAGAATAAAGTTAGATACAGTGAAGGATAAAATATGACAATAATAATAAAGGTTCAAAAAAGATTTTTTTAAGAATGTTATTAAGATAAACTAGTTAAAAAACGTTAAAAGAGGAAAGGGTAAAAGTTTAAAAAAATTAGCAGAAGAGAAAAAAAATTAAAAAATTAATTAACTTTGCAAGACTATAGATTTATGGGGAGAAAGCCAAGAATCCCATGCTTTTCTTTCTCCTCCTCTGAAATTCCACTGTTCTCCTTGTTAAGTGAACTTGGTCTTGGCTGGATTTCTTGTCGATCTTCTGGGGGAGGGGCCTGTTGTAGTAATTTTCAAGTGTCTCTGCCCCAGGCGGAATTGCACTGCCCTTACCAGGGGCCGGGCTAAGTAATCCTCTCAGGTTCGCTTTCAGGAGCTTTTGTTCCCTGAACACTTTCCATAGAGTTCCGGAGGACAGGAATGAAAATGGCGGCCTCCCAATCTCTGGCTCAGAGGAACCTAGAGCTCGGGGCCCCCGTCTTCAGTGCACCTTCAGAGAAAAGTGCTTTATCACTTTCATCTCCCCAGCCTCCAGCCGCACTTGGAGAAAATCGCGTGCAATCACTCCCTTCTCACTGGCCTCTGGCTGCGCTCTGAGGTCACCCAGCCTGTGACCAAGCATCTCTGTCTCTGGCACAGAGTCCCACCTGGAGTCTCTGAACCTGGTAGATCCCTGGGCTCTCCAAGGTCGGAGTCTCCCCGGATCTTGTGGGGACCCCACTCACAGAGCACCGGCCCGTGTCACAGATTACGGTTCTAGGTAACCCTGAGTTGAGAGTTCACTCCTCGTCTCTGTCTCTGCGGCTGGCTTCCCCTCTCTAATACCTGTGAGCTCTGTTACACTCAGACACCCTCGATCCTTCTGTGACCCCACGCGACCTGAGTCCACACTGTTTCCACGAGGTCTTCACCTCAGTTTAGCCTCTGTAGCGATGTCCCTCTGTGGAGAAGACTTTTAAAAGTCCTGATTTTGTGCTCCATTGCTCCGCCCCTTGCTGGGAGCTGGCCCCTTGCCCCGTGGTCTATCTTCCTGTTGCTTTGGATTCACTTCTCCGTTGGTCCTACTTTTCAGAAAGTGGTTGATTTTCTGTTTCTAGAATTGTTGCTCTTCTTCTCTTTGATCTCCTTTTGGATTCGTAGGTGTTTAGAATGGTTTGATAGGCTATCTAGCTGATCTCCTGCTGCCTGATGTCATCTCAGCCTGCTACTTCTCCGCCATCTTTGACAAGTGTACTTTTAATCCCTAGTTCACCCATCCCCCACTCACCTCCCCTCTCCTGACCAAAAATTTGTTTTCTGTAGTTAAAATTTGAATGGAAAAAGAAAAAAATCCTGAATAGTCAGAGGAATATTGAAAAAGAAAACCAAAGCTGGGGCATCACAATTCCAGACTTCAAACTCTGTTACAAAGCTGTAATCAAGGCAGTAGGGTACTGGCACAAAAACCGACATATAGATCAATGGAACAGAATAGAGACCCCATAAATGGACCCTTGACCCTATGGTCAATTAATCTTCCACAAAGCAGGAAAGAATATCCTATGGAAAAATGACACCCTCTTTAACAAATGGTGTTGGGAAAATTGGGCAGCCACTACATGCAGAAGAATGAAACTGGGCCATTTCCTTACAGCACACATAAAAAAAAAAAATACAAAATGGATGAGAGACCTCAATGTGAGACAGAAATCCACCAAAATCCTAGAGAACACAGGCAGCAACGCTTTGACCTTGACCAGAGTAACTTCTTCCTGGACACATCACCTAAGGCGAGGGAAACAAAGGTATAAATGAACTATTGGGTCTTCATTAAGATAAAAAGCTTTTTCACAGCAAAGGAAACAGTCAACAAAATCAAAAGACAACTGACAGAATGGTAGAAGGTATTTACAAATGACATATCAGATAAAGGGCTAATATCAAAAATCTATAAAGAACTTGTCAAACCCAACACCCGAAAAGCTAATCCAATCAAGAAATGTGCAGGGATGTGAACAGACATTTCTGGAAAGAAGACATCCAAATGGCATGCAGACACGTGAAAAAGTGCTCAATATCACTCAGCCTGAGAGAAATACAATCAAAACCACAGAGATACCACATGAAGCTTTAATAAGTCAGGAAATGACAGAGGTTGGCAAGGATGCAGACAAAGGGGAACCCTCCTACACTGTTGGTGGGAATGCAAGTTGGTGCAGCCACTCTGGAAAACAATAGGGAGTTTCCTCAAAAAGTAGAAAATAGAGCTACTCTACCAACCAGGAATTGCACTAGTAGGTATTTACACTAAGAAATAAATGTAGTAATCTGAAGAGGCACCTGAACCCCAATGTTTATAGCAGCAATGTCCACAACAGCCAAAGTATGTAAAGAGCACAGATGTTCTTCAACAGATGAATGCATGAAGAAGATGGGGTGTATATATCATGGAATATTATGTAGCCATAAAAATTGATATCTTGCCATTTTCAACGAGGTGGATAGAACTAGAGGGTATTATGCTAAGCAAAAAAGTCAACCAGAGAAAGACAGTTATCATATGATCTCACTGATATGTGGAATTTGAGAAACAAGGCTGAGGATCATAGGGGAAGAGAGGAAAAAATTAAACAAGATGAAACCAGAGAGGGAGACAAATAAAAGAGACTCTTAATCTCAGGAAACAAACGGGTTGGTATGAGATGTGGTAGGGGGGATGGGGTGTCTGGGTGATGGACATTGGGTAAGTATGTGTTGTGGTGAGCATTGTATATTGTGTAAGACTGATTAATCACAAAACCATAAACCTGAAACAAATAATACATTATATGTTAATAAATAAATAATAAATAAGTACATGGATAGATAGATAGATAGATAAGTAAAAGGATAGAAAAAGTGAAGGAGGGAATCAGAGAGGGAGATGAACCATGAGAGACTGTGTACTCTGAGAAACTGAGGGTTTTAGAGGGGGTGGGGGGATGGGTGAGCCAGATGTGGGTGTTAAGGAGGGCATGTATTGCATGGAGCAATGGGTGTTATAAATAAACAGTGAATCTTATAACACTACATCAAAAACTAATGTTGTACTGTATGATGACTAACAACACAATAAAAATAAAACATTCAAAGTAATTATTGATAAGAATGTATGTATTGCCATTTGATTACTCTGGTCATCAGTTTGGTGGCATTGCCCTGATGGAAACCCCAGAATCCTCCCCTCTCATTCATCATTTCATTCATCATTCTCCTGATGACAACCTAAACATCATTCATGAACCTTATGACAACCTAAACACAAGATTGTGGAAAAGAGCAGAACAATTGTATGGCTCCAAGATCTATGGGGGTAAAGCAAAGTTAGCAATTTCAGACAAGTCAATGTAAGGTATAAGCTGAGACTCAGTGTGTAAACTATTGAATGAGACCATGGACTTCAGAACAACATGGACATAAAAGTCACCTTGGCCAGCAAGGAGAGTGTGGGGTTTCTCTTGTCAAGGATGTGGACCATTATCTTGGCAAGAGAGAACGAATTCCTGCTCCATCAGGTCCCAGCTAGGGAACAGTGCCTACTATATATCTGACCAAGAGTCTGGGGCCTGGAGTGCAATGCTGCCTTCCAAGGAACTGCATAAGGAAATTCAGGAATGCTGGAAATCTTAGCTCATAAGCCAGCATAGATGTTAATGGAATCAGGCCCAGATGTGACCTTAAAGGTACACCTCACATCTTTTCCCCACATACAAAACAAGCAAGAAAAAAAATCCAGATGTCATGGACAAGGATCCCAGGAGGATTCTGATCTTGGTAAAGTGGTGAACCTGGAGAGCCTAAAGGGAGGCTGAGGATGGAAAGTCCTGCATGACCTTCATCCATTTACAAATTATCTTTCTCTGGCTTTGTCCCTTCTACATACAGGTTTTGATCTCTTTTCATGTTTTTCCCCACTTAGTGCCGATGCAATCCAGAGATTGAACTAGAAAACCACAACTTCCAAATACTGGGTCCAAACAAACCTTTTGACAAAGGAAGCAGGATACAGTCTTCCTTCTTTTAGAGTAGAGAAAGGCAGCCTCTCTCCTGGGAATGACATAGTTCTGGGGACTGAAACTCTCAAAGACTTGCAAGTTCAATGGTTGTTGTTATCCCTGTGAAAGTACCTGCAACATCTCAATCTCAGGAGTTCTGTAGAGCCGTCTCTGCTGTTTTCCCAAAACCATTATACTGAAATGAACCTGTCCTCTGAGTTAACAGGATTTGGGGGTGCCATCAGTAGCTAGTGAGGAGGATGGCTCTTCTCCTTCCTCCCAGATAGAATAGTTGATAACCCTGTAGGATTTCTTGGTTCAGGAATGAATAGGAGAGTCTACATCTTTTATATTACTGTAGGAAGTAAAAGAACCAAATCACACTCCTGAGCTATAAGAGGAGAAAAGGGGCTTTAATATAATCATATTCAAATATTTTACTTAAGTATTTAAAACTATTAAACATTGCCCCCATTACAAATAAGTAACCAGGAGGGAGGAAGGTTTGCTGAGCAGATGGGATGCACACACCACAAGTACCCCAGATGTTGAGGAGGGATCTTTTCACTGCCACTGACATGGGCTCAGCCCTGAGGGTGACTGTTGCCAGTTCTGCTTGTTCTTGAGTTCTGCTGGCCAGCTAGGATGGGGTTCTTCTTGGCAGGACAGGATGTTACTAAGGACAGAGGGACACCTGTGAGTTGAGCAGCAGCACCAATTCAGGAGTCTCTCCCAGTGGTTTGCCACAGCTGGAGTCTGGCACCCCAGGAACAAGGCCTGAGGCTGCCCATGGAGCCATAGAAAAAAGATCTCTGGAGTAGTAAACAGAAAGAGTCCACCCTGACCTTCACCCAGCTCCTGATGGGCCTCACGTCTCATCCCCACTGAACCACTCCACAGACTGGAACGAGGGCCTAGGTGGATCCCAGAGTTCCAAATGTAATTATCTGCAGCCACCTGGAGAAGCACAATCTCCATCGTATCTTAATATTCCTGGGCCAAGAGAGAAGCAAAGGATGCATACAGAGCCTAGGTGGGGAAGCTGCAGGGCCTAGTGAGAGTTGAGAAATGGGATGGGGGACCCATCCTGGGATTTGGCACACATGGCTACCCTCCTGCCTGCAAATCCATCTGGTCCCAACTTGTTCTCAGAGGCAAGCAGAAATAGCCCATCCTCTGGGAAGTTCTCCTTGATGCCTTTCCTCTATCCCCACTTACTAACTAGATGGGTTCTCCACTTGTTTCTTATCAACCTATCCAAGTGAATGCTAGAGGGAGGGGATGGAGTCAAGAAATGTTCTTCCCAGGGACATCTCTGATACCTACTCCCCTCCCCTTCCCTATAGGAAGTGCCACACATGCTCACCTTATTCTTTTTCTGGTAGTTGATCTCATTCACCTGGAAAGTAGACAACCAAAGTCCATTATAAAGAGCCCCCTGGTTAGTACTAGCACCTTACACCCATCGTTTCTTATGCTGCACATGAGGGGTCTGTTCATACAAAGATGATGGGATTGAAGTCCAGGATAGACTGGACTTTCTCTGGGATCCAGAGAAAGGAGGATGTGGGACAGTTGAAATGGTTACAGGTTGGGACCCTTGCAACACAACCCTCTCTGATGGCAAGAGGTGCAGCCAAAGCCTCAGGCAGGAATAGGCTGCTGGACTATGAAGTGTTGCTGATGTGCAGGTCCTGAGTTCACTCTTCCTCCACAGGCAACCACATAAGGAGGTGTTCATTCAGACAGACCTCATGCAGCTTTGCCTTCAAGAAGCTCTGCTGCTTCACCAGTCTTGGGCATCGGGACAAATGTCCTAAGTGCAGCCTCCCTTCACTCATCACTGAGATGGGCAAGAGATCCCTGTTCACAGGGAGGGCTGTGAGACTGTCAAGTGTGGAGGTTTGCCAAGTACAACGAGGTCAGGGCTCAGCACAGGGGCTCTCTTCTCCCAAACCTCAGGACTCTGGTCCTTCCTCCACAATCCTCAGGCTCACACACCTCCAGATAGTTCTCCACTGCAGTATCCAACATCACCAGGTCAATGAGGAAAATGCCAAGGTAGGAGATGACACCTGTGTCATGAGGGTTGGGTATAGATGAGTCCCTGCTCTCTGGGGCCCACAAGGACCCTACCCTAAAACCTCTTCAGCCTCCTGGCCCACTGCAGCTTCCCACGTAGATGGGCCTAGGACCCTTAGTACCTTCCCCTCAATATCCTTTCCCCTCACCATCCCAGAACATCAGACTTCTCCTAATCACCTCCAGAGCCTACTTTTTGAAAATCACAGGTTATGTAGCCTCACTCAAAAGTAGGAGCTAGATATTAACTGAGCACCCCAACTCTGGACCATCAAAGTTAAGGTCAGCATGCCCCTGGAAGAAGAGTCCAGGGATGACACAGTCCCTAGGTCTTAGACAAGGGACTTCAACCCTGAGAAGTGATAAAGACAGAAGGGAAGTTCCCGATGCTCAGGAGAGCAAATCAGCTGGGCCTCCCACAGCATACCTTGGCCACCTTGATCCAGTGCTGTACAAACATGGACCTGCCCCAAGTGTTCATGCAAGGGTTGCCAAGGCAGATGGTAATGACACAGCTGATCACACTATTGAACTGGGTAATGGTGGCCTGGACTATGGTGCCAGGTGCTCATTGCCAAGATTATTCAACTTGGACCAAATGGAGCCCAGGCACTGATGGGGTAGCATCTTCTTGAACACCTCCTACTGAACAGGGTGAGGTTTGTTTACCCAAACACACATTTTCACATGCAAGACTTATATCGTAGGTAGGGGTTACAGGCCAGAACAGGAGCTCAAGAAGCTGAAAATGTGGCCTGAGCCTGGCTAGAGACCCTGGATTTCATTTCATTCTTTTTCTCTGTGGGAACCCAGTACAGGATGACCCAGGAGTAAGTAGAGGCAAGGGAAAGAAAGATCATATGTGCACCTTGATCATCCCAGCTCCAGGTGGCCATTTGAGGTGGTTCCCCCAAGGGGACATCTTCTCCTCCAAAAGTTCATCCCTCTGGTCCTTCTCTCCTTTCAGATGCACAGTCTCACATGTTCGCTAAAACCACGGGTTTGTCTCTCTACCCTGTCCTTAAGAACACATGAGATGCCTAAACATGTTGAGGGTGCTCAGCCTCCAAGGCAGATGAGTAGGTGACCCATGGACTTGGCTGCACACAGGGAGATGCCCTCCTCCACTCTAGGAACCAGAGCCTACACATTTGTCCATCTGTTCTGGCTCATTTCATTTACATAGTAACTCTGCATCAGTCCTTATCAGTGTCTATCTCTAGAGTCCGCATCTGGAAAGTGAAAGCTTTGGTCTAAGTACCCTGATGGATTTCCATGGTTGATAAGGGGTGAAGCTGATATCTGGTCCCATATCATAGGAGTCCACATCATAGAAAGGCAGGTATAACACAGCTGAGAGCAGAAAAGCCTACCCCTGCCCTTGCCCCGCCCTGAGAGTACAGCTGCTCACCACATCCATGTGTGTCAGATCCTCTGCCACGAGCTTGGAAGGGAAGTCCAGGAGGTCAGGCTTCTCCTCCATCAGCTGGTTCATGGGGTGGCAGGAAGCCTCTGGGGCTAGAGTGGGCTCAGTGTCTATTTGGAGAG
This sequence comes from Taxidea taxus jeffersonii, assembly GCA_003697995.1. Lineage (NCBI taxonomy): Eukaryota > Metazoa > Chordata > Mammalia > Carnivora > Mustelidae > Taxidea > Taxidea taxus. The sequence continues at coordinate 54,625 of ML106926.1, forward strand.
CTGGACTGAAAATTACCAGGCAAGCAGATGGTCAGGCTGTTTGTGGCTCAGGGCCTAGTGCCCAAACAGAAAATGGGAGCCCTTGTTCCAGTTCTGGAACAGCTGATGGAAGGGAGGCAGACCCTGACACTGGAGGTGATGGTTAATACAGAGCCAGGGTTGGCTCTAGGTCCACGGGGGGCCCATTTGCTGACTTTGCCACTAGAAGGGGCCCTGGACCTGGCATTGTGTTAGGAGAAAGGGAAAGTTCATCCACGTCACTGACTTTCCATGTGCCTTTCCAAAAACAGAACAAATCCCATGGCCTTTAAAGGAACACCGAACACATGAACCCCCATCCCAGATTGGCTGTCCAGTTTGCAAAGCCCCTTACTCGTTTGTCTGCCTCAGTGAGCTCCAGAAGTTCCTGCTGCATCAGGAGAATGGGAGCATGGTTATTCAGGTCCCAGTCACACCATTTCAGATGTATGTTGTCCCCCTTTACCTTGAAACGGCACGGAGCAGGGACAGGCCAGAGACCCAAGATGGGATACAAGGTGCTGGGGAGAGTAATGTGTGAAGCAGAAACAGAGGCCTGGTTTTACCCTCAGAACCACTCTCTCTCTGTGGGTCCCACAGAATGACCCCACCCACTTCCAACCCCTCTGGGCTATACATGCCATGGAAAGCCTAGTCATCCTGAAAACCTGTATGAGTCTGTTTTTTCCACTTATACTCTCCTCTTCATGTCCATGTACCTAGTCTACTCCATCCGCCATGCAGACCAGTATCAGGGCTTAGGGTGGAAGGAGAGTTTGAGTGGTCTGCTCACTATACCTTCGGCTCTTGGCCCTACTTGTGGTGGTCAACAGAGGTGTATATGGAAAGAGGCAGGCAGGGCAAGAATGGACCATAAAAAGGATGGGTGTTTTAGGCACCAATCAGCCCAGTCTGTGCTCTGCTTCCCAGAGAGCTTGGCACCCCTCCAGAGTTCTCTCTGACTCATTTTCTTCTTCACAGGAAGCTTCCCAATTAAGCCCTCCTATTGAAATAAAGAGATCTGTGAGATCCATGGTTCTGAAAGTCCCTCCCCAGCAGCAACCCTTGTTGTCTGTCTCCTGCTCTATGGAGGCAGCAGGCCCTCCTTCTGGACCCAAAGACCTATCCTGTTTTTACTTAACCTTGTAGTCCATCCTCATACCCAAATATAGGTGGATCCTTTCATCCCTGGCATAGGCCATGAAGATGTTCTGTCTAACAAACTAGACACGTGTGCTTATGATGTGTAGAGTTCCTATCTGACCCTTTGACTAGAACTGAGACCCAGACATTGTCTCTACTTTATCCATTCAGGAATCTTAGTTACTAGAAAATGCCTGCATTCCTCTTTGTTTAATATATATTATTGAATGAAATAATCCCAACCAAGACATTCCAAACACAGAGTGGCCCTTTGGCTGCTCTGCCTGCTCTCAGTGTCCTCTAATCTAGGCACATAAAGCACAACAAGCAGGACCAGCTAGATGAAATCTCAGAGGTCCTCTGTAAATAGGAAAACTGCCTGCTTTCCATTTCTTTTTCATGAACCCCGAAGGGCCACAGGCCTGTGAGGGTTGAGTTTGAGAGTGTGTTCTCCGGAGAGAGAAATATTAACCATGAATATGCCCAGCATGTCCAGTAGCCCTTTCTACAGAGGCAGGCACCAGATCAGCCCATGCCATGTTTCCTCCATGATTTCCTAGAGTCACCCTATGAGGTTCGACCTCTTACCACCCTCTCTTTTCAGAAGAGGAAAGGGAAGGCCAGAGAGGTGCAGTGACATTCCCAAGACATACAACTAGTAGATGGGAGGATCCCCTTTGCTGTTACTGGGAATGGCACTCACGTATTTAACTGCTGGCCCAGGACATGCTGAGGGTCCTCATGACATGTTCATGAGGTGAACCACTGGTAGATGTGGAAAAGGTACAATTGGTTGTAGGAGTGAAATGATAAAACACTGGTGACTTCAACATGTTCTGTTAGCTGAGCAATGACAACATTTCTCTCTCTTCATAGCCTATATTAAGAGCTGTATGCCTTTGAGTCATCAGTAAACATCCCTACTGTAAATAGGAGAAAAGAGAGGCTTAGGATATCCAACACTTCTTAAGATCATCTATGTTGAGAGAACTGTCCTGACTCGTCAGTTCTTTTCCCAGTTCCAAGTTGAAAACTGTACAAAGCATGGGCTGTATGGCATTGTCCCCATGTTGATGAGGCTTGGTTAGCTCCTGACATGGGGAGAAAGGTTCAGGGGAAACCAACTTCCTTGGTAGGTCCCAGGGCAACCAGTTGTCTTTAGTCTGGGTTCTGGCCTTGCCCTGATCATCTCTGGGTCCTGAGACTGAATGTGACTCTGGAACCGTTCTCACCCCAGACCAACACTGGATGTTGATGGTGGCCTGATGCCCCTGCTGCTGTTCCAGGGTGATGGAGTAGCTGAATCATTGCAGCAGCTCATCAAAGATTTCCTGAGTGGAACTCTGAAAAGACAGAGCCAGCTACCTGGGCCAGGAGGCATCAGAGGCCTTCCACCCAATCAGTGGTTCTACATTCTGGCAGATGCAGCAACTAAAAAGGACTTTTAGGACACTTAAGGTGTTTGTTCCTTGCAGCGCTGCTAAAATGGCAAGAGAATTGAATCATGTGAAGTTCCACCAGCCTCGAAAGGCTGAATCTCTGTGGCAGACGACCTCCTTTATAGAGTACTGTGAAGACATATAAGGACACAGCTTGTGACCTGGTAGACCTACAATGATTTGATGTTCTGAGAGATGACATGTTACAGAAAAACCTATACGATGGCTTCATTCCACTGTCCGTTTTTTATGTTCAATCACCCTATTCACTGTGAGGATTCAGAAGGGCTTGGACAAGTTCTCCAAGGACAGTGGAGCTGGGGTCTACACAGGATAGCTGGGGTGAGAGGAGAAAATCTTAAAAACAGTAGTAAAAAGGAAAGTTAATCATGGCTTAGTGAAAAGTAAAATGAAAGAAAGTACCCCCCCAAACCTCACAAAGTATTCACTATATTCCACCACTACCACATATGTGGAATATCTTCCTACCTTATCCTATAGCTGGTGGTGGAGGTGTGGATGATTGGATTATTTGGGGGTTGGGTCTGTAGGACATTAATGTGGACACTATGGAAGGGCCCCATGTTTGTCCACATACTTGTGGGGGGGTGCCTGGGTGTGGAGAACCCACTTCCCGTTCTCACCTCAGAGCAGCACAGATCCTGGGTGGCCTAGTGCACCTAACACTTGTTTAGGGAGTTGGAGTAGTTAAAGTCACAGACCAGCTGATTCAAGATCTCCTGGGTGCACCTCTGAAAATGTAGTGCCCCACATGTACGGGGCCAAGAGACATTAGTGTCCTCCTGGGACTTTTCTAAAAAGGTAAAGCCCCCACTAGAAATCATGTTGTTCAAGCTAAGGGTTGCAGCTAAAAAGACATCAAGCCAGAGGAAATTGTAAAGCTCATGACTATGATGGAGGTCGTTGAGCTCAGTTCCCATCACTCAGCTTCTCATCCTGCTTGCTATGACCTGGGGTATGAACATGAAAGATGTGACAGGCTTCCAACACCTGACATCTTTTTTCTCCCCAGGAAGGGCATGATTCTCATCTTCTGCCCTCACCTCTACAAATACATACATGTATACACACAGAACAGAGTCAGGGACAAGAGTTGTGGACCTGTTGCAGTGGAATCACAGTTGTTGCTGTCGCTCCAGTGGGCTGCCCGGAGCTGCCTTGTGTTACCTGTTGCTGTCTCCTGCCACATGACAAGAAGCTTCAGAAAAGAGGGCTTAACCAATGTCTACAATGACATAAATGTCTCTCACTCTGGGCTTTCTTGGGCCTGGTGCCCTGAAAATAGGAATACAACAGAACATCTTGTTCTCTTTAATGTCTCCACTCAAGTGAGCCAGAAAGCAGGTTGTCTTTTGAAAGTGGGTGCCTGGTTACCAGAGTTCTAAGCCCAGTTGGGGCCTATCAGGAAGGATGTGAGGTCATCCTTTTACGATTTTAATACTTGGGCCCCTTTGTTCAGTCACATCACTCCAAGCCCTTCAGCTGACTATTTATCTTTCTTCCCCATGTCATCTCCATGACTGTACACAATGAGCCAAAAATACCACAGGCATAACACTCTGGAAATGTATCTAAGGTTCTACCTTTCAGGAGACAGAACTGAAGTCAGACCGATTTTCTGTTTCCTTTCCCAGTTCTATGTCCTAAGTCATTGTGTCCCACTTTCTCAACATGCTTAGTGGGGATCAAGCTAGAAGTTACTTACTTGAGACATCTTCAGGTGTATGTGGATCATATTTATAACATGTGTGGGATGGTATCATTTGTATATGAGGCACACATGTAAGGACTGAAGAATTACAGTAAGGAGTGGGACTTGGCCTGGAGGACTGCTCAAAGGAGGGTCCCAGCCATACGATATTGGAACCATAATTTTCCCTCTTGGCCTTATTATACTGGGGCACCATGATGGGGTAAAAATGCATGAAGATGCATACATTTTCATCTTCTGTACTAAAACTATTCAGTTGTTTTCCATATACATTTTGTTCTATGAGGGGAGTAGCCTTCACAATATCTCTCAGGTATCCTGACCTGTGGTATAGATGCCACTCTGTAACCTCTAGGTGGTTAGTGACTGGATTCTGACCCACAGAATATAGTCAACATGATGAAATATCATGTCTAGGGTTTCTCTAGATGTCATGCCAAGAGTTTCCTCCGTCTTAGTTACTTTTCTCATGTTCTTCTCTAACTTGGAACCAAAAATCAAGCACAGATGTTTTGAGCTCCCATCCATAGGGGTTCATAGGGCAAAGAATTGAGGCAGTGCCAAGGCCAAAGGACAACAAGAACTCGGATTCTGAGTGAAATGCCATCCCCAATTATGGGAGCTAACGTGGGAGAAAATCCTCTTCCACTCCAGCCTCAGGCACAGCCACAGGATCTGAGGTAACTTGAGACTGGAGAAACACACTACATTGTGCTTGGATTCATTTTCCGCAAAAACTGTGAAAATTAAACGCATGCATTTTACAATGCAGGGTATGGATAAAATGCAGTCACAGAGGAGCAATAGATAACTGTCTCCCAGGTCTCAGACTCTCTCACTTCCTTCCTCCCTCCCCTCTCTACTTCTAATTTCCATACAGCCACACTAGATGCCTTTTTCACATCCTCTGGCCAAACTGGCTTCTGCTAGTGAGGATCTTCAGCAGAAGTCCCATCCTCCTGACACACTGAACCCAGACTTGTGCAGGACTAGTTCCTTTTTTTTCATTCTGTTCTCAGCAACATCACCATCAGTGAGGCCTTTCAGGCCTTCCTATCCAATGACTCCACAGTCTTCCTTCAGAGCACACTTCCATTTGTTGTATAGAGCATTGGATCATTTCTTTAACATGTCTTTGCTTTTGTGCTTTGGTCCATCTCTAGACTGTGAGATCCTGAAGGCAGGGAGCCCTAGGTATCTTCAGTGCCATGCATGGCCTCACCAAGCTACCTGTGTAGTTAGTGAATGAATACTTGAGAAGGTATTGAAGCCTACCTCCTGTTGTAACCACCCAGAATGCAGGGAGAAATGCTACTCAAAGTTTCAGGCTGTTTCTGGGCAGGGTGACAACCACAATGGTCTCTGCCTGACTTTTCCTGCTCTAGTTCCTCCAACAGAACTCACAAGGTACCATGGACAGGGAAGCACCTTTAATCCTGTCCTCCATCTCTCCTGGGACAGCACCAGGCAGGCACACCAACAATGAATGAAACACCTTTTGGGGGGGGGGTCCTCAAAGCACTGGTTTCCAGAGTCACAGGAGCAAACGAATAGGATCTCCAGGCTCCAAGGGCAGAAGAAAGGACCTCAGAAACCTTCCTTTCCTCCTCTTCTATCCACTCCCATGGTGTCCTCTTTACTATTTCAGCACCTTCACCTCAGCCAGAAGAGTGCTTCTGCACCGACCCCTGTATGTCCAAAGGACAACCCTGAAGGTCTCATGGAGACTAGTCTTGTCCCTGAGCCCCAGACACAATGTCCAGCACTCTGGAATTTTCCTAGAGAACATAAACACATGAGGAACAGGTAGGAAAAAAGTCCTCAGCATGACTAACCATCAGGAAATTGCAACCTAGAGCATAATGAAATATCACATTACATCAGTTGGAGTAGCTACCCTAAGAAAGACAAGAGATAACAAATGCTGGTGAGGATATGGGTCAAAGGGTTCCCTTGGGCACCATTGGTGGAAATGCACATTGAGACAGTTACTATGCAAAACACTATGGAGGTTCCTCAAAAAATCAAAAAGATATCTACCATAGGATCCCTCAGTTCCACATCTGGGAACATACCATAGTAAACAGAGGAAAATGTGCAAGAAATTCCTAAACCCACCTCCATGCTCAAGAAGCATTATTTTCATCAGCCAAGACACCAAAACCATTAATGCCCATAGTGGTGGCTGGATAAAGCAGTGTTTACCTATATAATGGGATTTTAACCAACCATAAAGAAAGGAAATCCTACTAGGTATGAGAACAGTAATGGACTTTCAAAGCATTATGCCAAGTGAAATAACTGAGACAGAGGATGGCAAATACTCTCTATATGCAGGTATATAGCTATAGATAGATACTACATATGTTTTTCCCTTTTATGTGGAATCTGAAACAAAGAAGGTAAAAGGAGAAAAACTCACCCAGAAAAAGAGATCAGATTGAAGGAACCAGAAGCAGAGGATGAAGGGTGGTGCAGGGACTGAATGAATGGTGAAAAGGATCAAACTTCCAGTTTTAAGATAAGTAATGTCAATTATATCAATAAAGCAGGGGCAAAAATATTTTAATAATCATAATGAGCATAAGGAAATGTTGACTTGGTAAATATAATGACATGTAAACCAAACTGATAATAGCAGAACATAAAGTCATAGATTATGATAGGAATAAAAACATCCAAGCCACATACATAATGAATTGATCCTGATTTTAAAAATCAGTGAATTAAAATTAAAGTAGATGAAGTAGAATTTTAACTGTGTTATATTTTAAAAATTAATCAATGAAAAAAATGTCTTAGAAAATCAGCCCTGAAAATTACCTTCTCAAATAAAATTCTCACATTTTTGGACAATCCTGACTCTAAGCTTTTTAAAAAAAATATTAATTTTAAATTAACATATAATGGCGTATTTGTTTCAGGATTACGGGTCTGTGAACCATCAGTTTTACACAATTCACAGCACTCACGAAAGCACATACCCTCCCCAGTGTGCATCACCCAGCTACGTCCCTCCCCACCCTCCAGCCAACCTCAATTTTTTTCCCTGAGATTAAGAGTCTCTTATAGTTTGTTTCTCTCCTTGGTCCCTTCTTATCTCAATTTTCTCTCTCTTCCCCCCCCGCCCCCACAATCCTCTGCTCTGCCTCTCAACTTCCTCATATCAGAGAGATCATGTTATCATTGTCTTTCTCTGACTGAGTTATTTTGCTTAGCATAATAACCTCTAGTTCCATCCACATTGTTGCAAATGGCAAGATTTCATTTTCTGATGGCTACATAGTATTCCATTTTATGTATCTATCACATCTTCTTTTTGAAAGAAAACTATCAATCTGCCAGCGTAGATAAGGGCTCACCCAAGGCCTGAATTGAGGCTGAGAGTCTGGAGGCTCCTCTGACTCTGGGCTTTTGGTTGCAGGGGCAAAGATGGCAGGAATGGCTTCAGGGGAGCATGCTGGTTTCTAACGCTCTCAGGGTATTAGGTAGCATCAGATGAAACAGTTGCTTCCTGGCTGAGAGGCTGAGTCCTAGGGCCAGTGTGATATTCCCTTCAATTGGAGGAATTTGGCGTCTGAACTCTGACCCAGGCCTAAACACTCAACCTAGGTAGGGTTAGGAATTTTTCCTGGGATAATGGCAGACCAAATGGGTCAGTGCAGATATAAGCTCCCATAGCACTGTTTAGGGCATTACTCTGGTGTTCTGGCAGGCTCAGGTATTGTAGTCAGGAGGTCCTCTGAAGGTGCGGGGGCCTTTAGGGTGCATGGAGATTTCTCCCTCAATGAGGATTCTGCACAGGGCCAAATGGCACAGTTTTCTTGTGTGTGGCAACCAGGGTCCTGTGAGGTGAATAAAGGGTCACCAATCTGTGCAGCAAGGGAGCCAGACCTCTGGGGACGGAAGCACGAATACCAAATTTAGGGTTAGCATTAGGTCCTTGGGGCATGGCATCCCTGGTCTGCCGGCACTGCTGTGGTCTCTCTCAATGGCTCAGTTGAGGATGTGTGTCTGAAGGAGCCTTAGATACCTGGATCATGGTCCTAAGGGTCCCTAAGGTGGGGGTGACCTGAGAGATGCATGCAGGTGGGTCTCCCTGTGCGGGTTAAGTATACTTCTAAATGTCATGGTTTCCTCCATGGATTAGACGAAATTATGTGGTCCATGTCAGGGGTCCCACCTGATGGGTTTCTGGAGCATTCCTCTGAGTTCAGAAATCTGATCACCTAAACTAGCCCTAGGGTTAGGGTTAGGGGTAGGGTTATGTCTTAGCCATAAGGCATGTGGAATCTGCCAGCGCAGATAAGGGCTCACCGAAGGCATGAATTGAGGGAGGGAGGCAGGAGGCTCCTCTGGTCCTGGGCTTTTTGCGTGGAGGGGCCAAGATGGTGGGAATGGCCTCAGGGGACCATGCTGGTATCCACCGCTTTGAGGTACTAGATAGCACCAAATGAAATGTTTCCTCCTGACTGAGAGGCTGAGTCTGGCAGTCAGTGTGATGCTCCCATCAATGGGTGGACTTGGATGTCGGCCCTTTAGGGTCCAGAGCCTGATAGCCCAACCTATGTTTAGGGATCGGTTCCTGGAGCATGGCAGGCAGAATGGGAAAGTGTGAGGGCAGGCTTTCCAGAGGGCTGAGTTAAGGGCATTGTTCTGGCAGTGCGTCCAATTTCAGGATTTTGGTCAGGGGTTCCTCAAAAGTTTTGAGAGGCGAGAGGGGGCATGCAGGATTCACCCGCCCAGAGGGTAGTGCACAATGCCAAATGTTAGTTTCCACGTCGGTGGCAGTCAGAGTCCTGTGTTGTGAAAAAGGTGTCCCCAACCCCGATGGCTACAGGGCCAGGCCTGTGGGGACAGAAGACAAAATACCCAACCTAGGGTCAGGATCAGTTCCTGGGGGCATGTTATCACTGATCGACTGATCCTGATGTGCTCTCCCACTATGGCCTAGTTGAGGGTGTGTGCCCGCAGGATCGTTAGATGCCAGGATCGTAGTCCTGGGGGCCGCATAACCTGGGGGTGTCCTGAGGGATGTATGCTGGTTTGTCTCGCACTGGGGGTTAAGCATACTTCTTAATGTCATGTGTTCCTCCTTGGATCAGATGAAATGTTGGAGTGCAGGTCACAGGTCCCCCATTTGATGGGTTTCTGGACAATTCCCCCGAATTCTGAAGCCTGATCACCCCAAAATTGGCATAGAGTTAGGTATAGGGTTAGGGTTAGGGTTAGGGAAACGTCTTAGGGAGAACGAAGATCCAATCTGCCAGCATAGATAAGGGCTCACCCAAGGACTGATTTGAGGCCTCAAGTCAGGAGGCTCCTCAGGCCCTGGGCTTTTGGACTGGAGGGGCAAAGATGGCGGTAATGGCCTCAGGGCAACAGGCTGGTTTCTACTGCTCTGAGGGTATTAGGTAGCATGGAATGAAACAGTTTCCTCCTGGCTGAGAGGCTGAGTCCTAGGGTGAGTCTGATATTCCCTTCAATTGGAGGAATTAGGTGGCAGAACTCTGACCCAGGCCTAAGCACTGAAGCTAGGGTTAGGAATTAGTCATGGGTTAATGTCAGATCCAATGGGTCAGTGCAGATATAAGCTCTCGGAGTGGTATTACAGCATTACTCTGGTGTCCGTGCAGGCTCTGGTATTGTGGTCAGGGGGTCCTCCAAAGGTGTGGATGCCTTTAGGGTGCATGGATATTTCTCCCTCAATGAGGATTCTGAACAGGGCCAAATGGCACTGTTTTCTTGTGTGTGGCAACCAGAGTCCTGTGAGGTGAATAAAGGGTCACCAATCTGCAGCGAGGGAGCCAGACTTCTTGGGACGGATGCATGAATACCCAACCTAGGGTTAGAGTTAGGTCCTAGGGGCATGAAATCCCCAGTCTGCAGGCACTCCTGTGGTCTCTCCCTATGGCTCAGTTGAGGATGTGCATCTGCAGGATCCTTAGATGCCTGAATCGCGGTACTAAGGGTCACCTAAGGTTGGGGGTGGCCTGAGGGATGCATGCAGGTGCGTCTCTTTTTGCGGGTTAAGCATACTTATAAATGTCATGGTTTCCTCCAAGGATCAGACAAAATTATGCGGTGCATGACAGGGGTCCCAACTACTGGGTTTCTGGACCATTCCTCTGACTTCAGACATCTGATCACCCAAACTAGGCCTAGGGTTAGGGTTAGGTTTAGAGTTAGGGTTATGTCTTAGCCATAAGGCATGTGGAATCTGCCAGGGCAGATAAGGGCTCACAGAATGCCTGAATTGAGGCTTTGAGGTCATGAGGCTCCTCAGGCCTTGTGCATTTTGCCTGGAGAGGCAAAGATGGTGGGAATTGCCTCAGGGGAGCATGCTGGTTTCTACCGCTCTGAGGGTACTAGATAGCACCAAATGAAACGGTTTCCTCCTGACTGAGAGGCTGAGTTCTGTGTTCAGTGTGATGCTCCCATTAATGGGAGGGCTTGGGTGTCAGCCCATTAGGGTTCAGAGCCTGAAAGCCCAACCTAGGGTTAGGGTTCGGTTCCGGGAGCATGGCAGACGGGATGGGCAGTTCGAGGGCAGGCTTTCCAGAGGGTTGAGTTGAGGGCATTGTTCTGGCAGTGTGTCCAACTCTGGGATTTTGGTCATGGGGTCCTCCAAGGGTGGGAGAGGTGAGAGGGAGCATGCAGGATTCTCCCGCCAGGAGGGTACTGCACAGTGCCAAATGGTACAGTTTCCACATTGGTGGCAGTCAGTGTCCTGTGTTTTGAATAAGGGGTCCCCAATCTGGATGGCTACGGAGCCAGGTCTATTGGGACGGTAGCCAAAATACCCAACCTAGGATTAGGGTTAGTTCCTAAGGGCATGTTATCCCTGCTCTGCTGATACTGCTGTGCTCTCCCACTATGGCTTAGGGATGCATGCTGGTTTGTCTTGCTCTGGGGATATCCATAGTTCTAAATGTCATGTGTTCCTCCTGAGATCAGAGGAAATTTTGTGGAGTTGTTCACACGTCCCCCTTCTGATGGGTTTCTGTATGATTCAAGGCCTGAATTGAGGCCACGAGTCAGGAGCTCTTCTGGCCCTGGGCTTTCGACCTGGAGAGGCCAATATGGCGGGAATGGCCTTCGCGGATCAGGCTGGTTTCTACCACTCTGAGGGTATTGAATAGTACTAAATGAAATGGTTTTCTCCTGACTGAGAGGCTGAGTCCTGCGGTGTGATGCTCCCATCAATGGCAGGACTTCTGTGTCAGCCCATTAGGGTCCAGATCTGAAAACCCAACTTATGGTTAGGGTTCAGTTCCGGGAGCATGGCAGGCGTCATGGGCCAGTGCAAGGGCAGGCTTTCCAGAGGGCTGAGTTGAGGGCACTATTCTGGCAGCACATCGGATTTCGGGATTTTGGTCAGGGGGTCCTCCAAAGTGGGAGAGGTGAAAATGGACATGCAGGATTTTCCCGCCCGGAGGGTACTGCACAGTGCCAAATGGTACAGTTTCCACAACGATGGCAGTCAGAGTCCTGTGTTGTGAATAAGACGTCACCAATCTGGATGGCTATGGGGCCAGGCCTTTGGGGACAGAAGCCAAAATACCCAACCTAGGCTTAGGGTTAGTTCCTAGGGGCATGTTATCCCCGCTCTGCTGATACCGTTGTCCTCTCCCACTACGGCTGAGTTGAGGGTCTGTGCCTACAGTGTCGTTAGATGCCTGGATTATGGTACTGGGGCTGCTTAACCTGGGGGTGGTCCGAGGTGTGGATACTGGTTTGTCTCTACCTGGTGGTTAACCATACTTCAAATGTCGTGTATTCCTCTTGGGATCAGAGGAAATTTTGCCATGCACGTCACGGGTCCCCCATCTGATGGGTTTCTGGATGATTCCTCCGATTTCAGAAGCCTGATCACCCAACCTAAGCATAGGGTTAATGTTAAGGTAGGGTTAGGGTTAGGGTTAGGGTTACATCTTAGGGAAAAGGCAGATCGAATCTGCCAGCATAGATAAGGGCTCACCCTGAACAGAGGCTATAAGTCAGGAGGCCCTGATCTTTTGGCCTGGAGGGGCAAAGATTGCGGGATGGGCTCAAGGGAGTATGCTGGTTTCTACCGCTCTGAGCATATTAGGTAGCATCGAATGAAACAGATTCCTCCTGGCTGAGAGGCTGAGTCCTAGAGTGGGTGTGATATTCCCTTTATTTGGAGGAATTATTTGGCAAATCTCTGACCCAGCCCTAAGCACTCAAACTAGGGTTAGGAATTTGTTGTGGGATTATGGCCGGCCCAATGGGTCAGTGCACATCTAAGCTCCTGGAGTGCTGTTTAGGGCATTACTCTGGTGTCCGTGCAGTCTCTGGTATTGTGGTCAGGGGGTCCTCTGAAGGTCTGTGTGCCTTTAGGTTACATGGAAATTTCTCCCTCAGTGAGGATTCTGTACAGAGCCAAATGGCAGTTTTCTTGTGTGTGGCAACAAGAGTCCTATGAGATGAATAAAGGGTCCCCAATCTGGACTGCAGGGGAGCCAGACTTCTGGGGATGGATGCATGAATACCCAACCTAGGGTTAGGGTTAGGTCCTAGGGGCATATATCCCTGGTCTGCCGGCACTGCTGTGCTCTCTCCCTATGGCTCAGTTGAGGATGTGTGTCTGAAGAATCCTTAGATGCCTGGATCGTCGTCCTAAGGGTCGCCCAAGGTGGTAGTGGCCTGAGGGATGCATGAACGTGTGTCACCCTGTTGGTTAAGCATACTTATAAATGTCATGGTTTCCTCCAAGGATCAGACAAAATTATGCGGTGCATGGGAGGGGTCCCATCTGATGGGTTTCTGGACAATTCCTCAGATTTCTGAAATCTGATCACCCAAACTAGGCCTAGGGTTAGGGTTAGGGTTAGGGTTAGGGTTAGGGTTAGGGTTATGTCTTAGCCATAAGGCATGTGGAATCTGCCAGCGCAGATAAAGGGTCACTGAAGGCCTGACTCGAGGCCGGGAGTCAAAAGGCTCCTCAGGCTTTGTGCATTTTGCCTGGAGATGCAAGGATGCTGGGAATGTCCTCAGGGGAGCACTCTGGTTTCTACCGCTCTGAGGGTACTAGATAGCACCAAATGAAAAGGTTTCCACCTGACTGAGAGGCTGAGTCCTGTGTTCTGTGTGATGCTCCCATCAATGGAAGGATTTGGGTTTCAGCCCATTAGGGTCCAGAGCCTGAAAGCCCAACCTAGGTTAAGGGTCTGGAACCCGTAGCATGGCAGGCATGATGAGCCAGTGGGAGAACAGGCTTTCCAGAGGGCTGAGTTGAGGGCATTGTTCTGGCAGCGTGTCCGATTCTGGGATTTTGGTAAGGGGGTCCTCCAAAGTTTGGAGAGACAAGAGGGGGCATGCAGGATTCTCCCATCAGGTGGGTACTGCACATTGCCAAATGGTCCAGTTTCCACATCGGTGGCAGTCAGAGCCCTGTGTTTTGAATAAGGGGTCCCCAATCTAGATGGCTACAGGGCCAGGTTTATGGGAATGGAAGCCAAAATACCCAACTTAGGGTTAGGGTTAGTTCCTAGGGGCATGTTATCTCTACTGTGTTGATACTTCTGTGCTCTCCACTATGGTTGAGTTGATGGTTTGTGCCTGTAGGATCGTTAGACACCTGAATCGTGGTCCTGGGGGCCCCCTAAGCTGGGGGTGGCCCGAGGGATGCATGCTGGTTTGTCTCGCTCTGGGACATACTTCTAAATGTCATGTATTCCTCCTGGGATCAGAGGAAATTTTGAGGTGCAGGTCAAGGATTCCCCATCTGATGGGTTTCAGGACGATTCACCGATTTCAGAAGCCTGATCCCCCAACCTTGGCATAGGTTTAGGGATAGAGTTAGATTTAGAGTTAGGGATAGGCTTAGGGTTAGGTTTATGGTTACATCTTAGAGACAAGGCAGATTGAATCTGCCAATGTAAATTAGGGCTCACCCAAGGGCTGAATTGAGACCATGAATGAGGAGGCTCCTCTGGCCCTGGGCTTTTGGCCTGGAGGGGCAAAGATGGCGGTAATGGCCTCAGGGCAGCAGGCTGGTTTCTACTGCTCTGAGGGTATTAGGTAGCATGGGATGAAACCGTTTCCTCCTGGCTGAGAGGATGAGTCCTAGGGTGAGTCTGATATTCCCTTCAATTGGAGGAATTTGGTGGCAGACTTCTGACCTAGTCCTAAGCACCCAACCTAGGGTTAGGAATTTGTCCTGTGATAATGGCCGGCCCGATGGGTCAGTGCAGATCTATGCTCCCGGGGCGCTGTTTAGGGCATTACTCTGGGGTCCAGGTAGGCTCTGGTATTGTGGTCAGGGGGTACTCCGAATGTGTGGGTGCCTTTTGGTTGCATGGATATTTCTCCCTCAGTAAGGATTCTGCACATGGCCAGATGGCACATTTTCCTTGTGTGTTGCAATCAGAGTCCTGTGAGTTGAATACAGGGTCCCCAATCTTGACAGCTAGGGAGCCAGACTTCTGGGGATGGATGCATGAATACCCAACCTAGGGTTAGAGTTAGGTCGTAGGGGCATGGCATCCCCAGTCTGCTGGCACTGCTGTGGTCTCTCCCTATGGCAGAGTAGAGTATCTGTGTCTGAAGGATCCTTAGAAACCTGGATCATGGTTCTATGGATCGCCTAAGGTGTGGGTGGCCTGATGGACGCATGCAGGTGTGTCTCCTTGCGTGGGTTAAGTATACTTCTAAATGTCATGGTTTCCTCCAGGGATTAGAGGAAATTATGCAGTGCACGTCAAGGGTCCAATCTGATGGGTTTCTGGACCTTTGCTCTGATTTCAGAAATCTGAACACCCAAACTAGGACTAAGGTTAGGCTTATCATTAGGGTTAGGGTTATGTCTTAGCCATAAGGCATGTGGAATCTGCCAGTGCAGATAAGGGCTCACTGAAGGCCTGAATTGAGGCCGGTAGTCATGAGGCTCCTCAGGCCTTGGGCATTTGCCTGGAAAAGCAAGATGGTGGGTTGGCCTCAGGGGAGCATGCTGGTTTCTACTGCTCTGAGGGTACTAAATAGTAGTATTTGAAACAGTTTCCTCCTGACTAAGTGGCTGAATCCTTTGGTTGCCATCAATGGGAGGACTTGGGTGTCAGCCCTTTAGGGACCAGAGCCTGAAAGCCCAACCGAGGGTTAGGGTGTGGTTCTGGGAGTATGGCAGGACTGATGGACCAGTGAGAGGACCGGCTTTTCAGAGGGCTGAGTTGAGGGCATTGTTGTTTCAGCACGTCTGATTCTGAGATTCTGGTTAGGGGGTCCGCCAAAGGTGGGAGAGTCGAGAGGGGTCATGCAGGATTCCCCCACCAGGAGGGTACTACACAGTGCCAAGTGGTGTAGTTCCCACATCGGTGGCAGTCAGAGTCCTGTGTTATGAATAAGGGGTCCTCAATCTGGATGGCTACAGCCCAGGCCTATTGGGATGGAAGCCAAAATACGAAACCTAGGGGTAGGGATAATTCCTAGGGGAATGTTATCCCTGCCTTTCTCATAATGCCGAGCTCTCCCACTATGGCTGAGTTGAGGGTTTGTGCCTACAGGATCATTAGATGCCTGGATCATGATCCTGGTGGCTGCCTAAGCTGGGGGTGGCCCGTGGGATGCATGCTGGGTTGACTCGCTCTGGGGGTTAACCATACTTCTAAATGTCATGTGATCCTCCTGGGATCAGAGGAAATTTTGCCGTACAGGTTCATGCGTCCCCCATCTGATGGGTTTCTGGATCGTTCCTCTGATTTCAGAAGCTTGATCACCCAACCTAGGCATAGGGTTAGGGATAGGTTTAGGGTTAAGTTTAGAGTTGAGTTACTATGCATGCAGGTGTGTCTCCCTGTGAGGGTTAAGCATACTTCTAAATGTCATGGTTTCCTCCAGGGATCAGAAGAAATTATGCAGTGCACGTCAGGGGTCCCATCTGATGGATTTCTGGACCATTCTTCTGATTTCAGAAATCTGATCAGCCAAACTAGGCCTAGTGTTAGGGTTAGGGTTAGGGTTAGGGTTATGTCTTATCTATAAGGCACGTGGAATCTGCCAGTGCAGATAAGGGCTTACCGAAGGCCTGAATTGAGTCCAGGAATCATGAGGCTCCTCAGGCCTTGGGCATTTTGCCTGGAGAGACAGAGATGGTGGGAATGGCCTCAGGGGACCATGCTGTTCTTTACCGCTCTGAGGGTACTATATAGCACCAAAGGAAATGATTTCCTCCTGACTGAGAGGCTGAGTCCTGTGGTCAGTGTGATGTTCCCATCAATGGGAGGACTAGGGTGTCAGCCCCTTAGGGTCAGAACCTGAAAGCCCAACCTAGGGTTAGGGTCCGGATCCGTAGCATGGCAGGTGGTTGGGATGGGCCTGTGAGAGAACAGGCTTTCCAGAGCGCTGAGTTCAGGGAATTATTCTGGCAGTGCATCCGACTCTGGGATTTTGGTCATGGAGTCCTCCAAAGGTGGGAGAGGCGATAGGAGACATGCAGGGTTCTTCCTCCAGGTGGGGACGGCACAGTGCCAAAAGTTACAATTTCCACTTTGGTGAGAGTCAGAGTCCTGTGTTGTGAATAAGGAGTCCGGAACCTGGATGGCCTATGGGGATGGATGTCAAAATACCCAACCTAGGGTTAGGTTTAGTTCTTAGGGGCATGTTATCCCCCCACTGATGATACTGCTGTACTCTCCAACGATGCCTGAGTTGAGGGCATGTGCCTGCAGGATAGTTAGATACCTGTATTGTGGTCCTGGGGGCGTCCTAACCGGGGGTGGCCCGAGGGATGCATGTTCATTTGTCTCGCTCTGGGGGCTAACCGTACTTCTAAATGTCATGTGTTCCTCCTGGGATCAGAGGAAATTTTGCGGGGCAGGTCATGGGACTCCTATCTGGTGAGTTTCTGGACGATTTTTCTGATTTCAGAAACCTGAACACCTAACCTAGGCATAGGGTTAGGGTTAGGGTTAGAGTTAGGTTTCCTGAGTTAGGGACAAGGCAGATTAAATCTGCCAGCGTAGAATAGGGCTCACCCAAGGCTGATTTTATGCCTTGAGTCAGGAGGCTCCTCTGGCCCTGGGATTTTGGCCTGGAGGGGCAAAGGTGGCGGGAATTGCCTCAGGGAGCATGCAGGTTTCTACCACTCTGAGTGTATTAGGTAGCATCGAATGAAACATATTCCTCCTGGCTGACAGGCTGAGTCCTAGGGTGGTGGTAATATCCCCTTTAATTGGAGGAATTAGGTGGCAGACCTCTGACCCTGGCCTAAGCACCCAACCTAAGGTTATCAATTTGTTGTGGGATTATGGCAGGCTCCTGGAGTGCTGTTTAGGGCATTACTCTTGTGTCCAGGCAGTCTCGGGTATTTTGGTCTGGAGGTCCTTCGAAGGTGTTTGTGCCTTTAGGGTGCATGGAGATTTCTCCCTCAATGATGATTCTGCACAGGGCCAATTGGCATTTACTTGTTTGTGGCAACCAGTGTCCTGTGAGGTGATAAAGTATCTGGATGGTGAGGGACTTAGACTTCTGGGGACAGATGCATGAATACCTAATCTAAGGTTAGGATTAGGTCCTAGGGGCATGGCATCCCCAGACTGCCGGCACTGCTGTGGTCTCTCCCTATGGCTCAGTTGAGGATGTGTGTCTGAAGGATCCTTAGACGCCTGGATCGTGGTCCTAAGTGTTGCCTAAGGTGGTGGTGTCCTGATGGATGCATGGAGTTGTGTCTCCCTGTGCTGGTTTAGCAGACTTCTAAATGTCATGGTTTCCTCCAGGGATCAGATGAAAATATGCGGTACACTTCAGGGGTCCCATCTGATGGTTTTATGGTCCATTCCTCTGATTTCAGAAATCTGATCACCCAAACTAGGGCTAGGGTAAGTGTTAGGGTTAGGGTTAAGGTTATGTCTTAGTCATAAGTCATGTGGAGGCTGCCAGCGCAGATAAGGGCTCAATGAAGGCCTGAATTGAGACCGGGAGTCACGAGGCTCCTCAGTCCTTATGCATTTTGCCTGTAGAGGCAAATATGGTGGGAATGGCCTCAGGGGAGCATGCTGGTTTCTATAACTCTGAGGGTACTAGATAGCACCAAATGAAATGCTTTCCTCCTGACTGAGAGGCTGAGTCATGTGGTCAATATGATGCTTCCATAAATGGGAGGACTTGGGTGTCAGCCCTTTTTGGTCCAGTGCCTGAAAGCCCAACCTAGGGTTAGGGTTCAGTTCTGGGACATGGCAGGCTCAATGGACCAGTGGGAGGGCAGGCTTTCCAGAGGGCTGAGTTGAGGGCATTGTTCTGGGAGCATGTCTGATTCCGGGATTTTGGTCAGGGGGTCCTCCAATGGTGGGAGAGGCGGTAGGAGACATGCAGGGTCCTCCCACCAGGTGAGGACTTCACAGTGCCAAATGGTACAATTTCCCCATCGGTGACAGTCAGAGTACTGTGTTGTGAATATGTAGTCCCCAACCTGGATGGTTATGGGGCCAGGTCTATGGGGACGGAAGCCAAAATAGCAAACCGAGGGTTAGGTTTAGTTCTTAGGGGCATGTTATCCCCCCACTGCTGATACTGCTGTACTCTCCCACTATGGCTGAGTTGAGGGTGTGTGCCTGCAGAATACTTAAATGCCTGTATCGTGGTCCTGGGGGAGTCCTAAGCAGGGGGTGGCCCCAGGGATGCCTGTTGGTTTGTCTCACTCTGGGGGTTAACCGTACTTCTAAATGTCATGTGTTCCTCCTGGGATCAGAGGAAATTTTGCGGGGCAGGTCATGGGACCCCCATCTGATGGGTTTCTGTACGATTCCTCTGATTTCAGAATCTTGATCACCCAACCTAGGGATAGGGTTAAGGATAGGTTTAGGGTTAGTGTTAGGGTTAGGTTTAGGGTTAGGGTTAGGTTTCCATCTTAGGGACAAGGCAGATTAAATCTGCCAGCGTAGAACAGGGTTCCCCGAAGGCCTGATTTGAGGCCGCAAGTCAGGAGGCTCCTCCAGCCCTGGGATTTTGGCCTGGAGGGGCAAAGATGGTGGGAATTGCTTCAGGGGAGCAGCAGGTTTCTACCGCTCTGAGGGTATTAGGTAGCATCGATGAAACAGATTCCTCCTGGCTGGCAGGCTGAGTCCTAGGGTGGCGGTAATATCCCCTTTAATTGGAGGAATTAGGTGGCAGACCTCTGAATCTGGCCTAAGCACCCAACTTAGGGTTATGAATTTGTTGTGGGATTTTGGCAGGCCTGATGGGTCAGTGCAGATCCAAGCTCCTGGAGCACTGTTTAGGGCATTATTCTGGTGTCCAGGCAGTCTCTGGTTTTTTGGTTAGGGGGTCCTCCAAAGGTGTGTGTGCCTTTAGGTTGCATGGAGATTTTTCCCTCAATGAAGTTCTGCACAGGGCCAAATGGCAGTTTTCTTGTTTGTGGCAACCAGAGTCCTGTGAGATGAATAAAGGGTCCCCAATCTGGACGGTGAGGGAGGCAGACTTCTGGGGACGGATGCATGAATACCCAACCTAAGGTTAGGGTTAGGTCCTAGGGGCATGGCATCCCTGGTCTGCTGGAATTGCTATGGTCTCTCCCTATGGCTCAGTTGAGGATGTGTGTCTGAAGGAGCCTTAGACACCTGGATCCTTGTCCTATGTATCACCTAAGGTGGTCGTGGCCTGAGGGATGCATGCAGGTGTGTCTCCCTGTGTGGTTTAAGCATACTTCTAAATGTCATGGTTTCCTCCAGGTACCAGACAAAAATATGCGGGGCAGTTCAAGGGTCCCATCGTTGAGTTTCTGGACCATTCCTCTAATTTCAGAAATCTGATCAGCCAAACTAGGCCTATGCATAGGTTTAGGGTTAGGGTTAAGGTTATTTCTTAGCCATAAGGCATGTGGAATATGCCAGCACAGATAAGAACTCAATGAAGGCCTGAATTGAGAATGGGAGTCACGAGGCTCCTCTGTCCTTGGGCATTTTGCCTGGAGAGGCAAAGATGGTGGGAATGGCCTCAGGGGAGTTGCGGTTTCTACCACTCTGAGGGTACTAGATAGCACCAAATGAAATGGTTTCCTCCTGACTGAGAGACTGAGTCCTGCGTTCAGTGTAATGCTCCCACCAATGGGAGGACTTGGGTGCCAGCCCTTTATGGTCCAGAGCTTGATAGCCCAACCTAGGTTTAGCGTTCGGTTCCGGGAGCATGGCAGGCACGATGGGCCAGTGCGAGAACCAGCTTTCCAGAGTGCCGAGTTGAGGGCATTGTTCTGGCAATGAGTCCGATTCCCGGATTTCAGTTAGGGGGGTCTTCCAAAGCCAGGCGAGGCGAGAGGGGCATGAAGGATTCTCCCGTCAGAGGAGGATACTGCACAGTGCCAAATGATACAGTTTCCACATCAGTAGCAGTCAGATTCCTGTTGTTGTGAATAAGGGGTCCCTAATCTGGATGGATATGGGGTCAGGAGTTTAGGGAAGGAAGACAAAATACCCACCCTAGGGTTAGGGTTAGTTGCTATGGGCATGTTATCCCCACTCTGCTGATACTGATGTGCTCTCCCAATATGGCTGAGTTGATGGTGTGTGCCTGCCGGATTGTTAGACGTCTGGATCATGGTCCTTGGGGCTGCCTAACCTGGGATTGGCCCGGGGTTTCATACTGGTTTCTCTCACTCTGGGGATTAACCATACTTCTTAATGTTATGTGTTCCTCCTGAGATCAGAGGAAATTTTGTGGTACAGGTCAAGAGTCCCCCATCTGATGAGGTTCTGGATGATTCCTCTGATTTCAGAAGCCTGATCACCCAACCTTGCATAGGGTTAGGGATAGGATTAATGTTAGGGTTAGGTTAGAGTTAGGGTTATGTCTTAGGGATAAGGCAGATCGAATCTGCCAGCGAAGATAAGGGCTCACCCAAGGACTGAATTGAGGCCGCTCCTCAGGAGGCTCCTCTGGCCCTGGGCTTTTGGCCTTTAGAGGCAAAGATGGCTGGATGGCCTCAGGGGATCATACTGGTTTCTACAGCTCTGAGGGTACTAGGCAGCCCCAAATGAATAGGTTTCCTCCTAACTGAGAGGCTGAGATGTGCTGTCAGTGTGATGCTCCCTTCAATGGGAGGACTTTGGTTTCAGCCCTTTAGGGTCCAGAGCCTGAAAGCCCAACCTAGGGTTAGGGTTCAGTTCCAGCAGCATAGCAGGCCCGATGGGCCCGAGCGAGGGCAGGCTTTCCAGGTGGCTGAGTTGAGGGCATTGTTCTGGCAGCATGTCCGATTCCGGGATTTTGGACAGGAGGTCCTCCAAAGGTGGGTGAGATGAGAGGGGCATGCAGGATTCTCCCTCCAGGAGGGTGCTGCACATTGTCAAATGGTACAGTTTCCACGTCGGTGGAAGTCAGAGTCCTGTGTTGTGTATAAGAGGTTCCCATTCTGGATGGCTACGGGGCCAGGGATATGGGGACCAAAGATAAAAAACCCAACCTAGGGTTAGGGTTAGTTCATAGGGGCATGGTATCCCCAGTCTGCCGGCACTGCTGTGGTCTCTCCCTATGGCTCAGTTGAGAATGTGTGTCTGAAGGACCCTTAGGCGCCTTGATCATGGTCCTATGATTCACCTATACTGGGGGTGGCCTGAGGGATGCATGTAATTTTGTCTCCCTGTGTGGGTTAAGCATACTTCTAAATGTCATGGTTTCCTTCAGGGATCAGATGAAATTATGCAGTGCATGTCAGGGTTCCCATCTGATGGGTTTCTGGACCATTCCTCTGATTTCAGAAATCTGATCACCCAAACTAGGCCTAGGGTTAGGGTTAGGGTTAGGATTAGGGTTAGGGTTAGGGTTAGGGTTAGGGTTAGTGTTATGTCTTAGCCATAAGGCATGTGGAATCTGCCAGCACACATAAGGGCTCACCAAAGGCTTGAATTGAGGCCAGGAGTCACGAGGCTCCTCAGGCCTTGTGCATTTTGCTTGGATAGGCAAAGATAGTGGGAATGGCCTCAGGGGAGCATGCTGGTTTCTTCTGCTATAAGGTTACTTAGATAGCACTAAATGGAACAGTTTACATGTGACTGAGAGGCTGAGTCCTGCAGTCAGTTTGATGCTCCCATCAATGGGACGATTTGGGTGTCTTCCCTTTGGGGTCCAGTGCTTGAAAGCCCAACCTAGGTTTAGGATTCAGTTCCGGCAACATGGCAGGTCTGACGGGCGAGTGCTAGGGTTGGCTTTCCAGAGGGCTGAATTGAGGGCATTGTTCTGGCAGTGCGTCCGATTCTGGGATTTCGGTCGGGGAGTCCTCCATTTTTTGAAGAGGCCAGAGGGCGTGTGCAGAATTCTCCCACCAGGAGGGTACTGCACAGTACAAAATGGTACAGTTTCCACGTTGATGGAAGTCAGAGTCCTGTGTTGTGAATAAGGGGTCCCCAATCTAGATGGCTACGGGGTCAGGTGTTTAGGGATGGAAGACAAAATACCAAACCTAGGTTTACGATTCGTCCCTGGGGGAATTTATCCCCCCTTTGCTGATACTGATGTTCTCTCCCACTATGGCTGATTTGAGGGTGTGTACCTGCAGGATCATTAGATGCCTGCATCATGGTCCTGGGAACCGCCTAACCTGGGGTGGCCTGAGGGATGCCTGTCGGTTTGTCTCCATCTGGGGGCTAACCATACTTCTAAATGTCATGTGTTCCTCCTGGGATCAGAGCAAATTTTGTGGTGCAGATCAAGGGTTCCCAATCTGATGGCTTTCTGGAACCATTTCCCAATTTCACAAGCCTGAGCACCCAGCCTAGGCATAGGGTTAAGGATAGGGTTAGGGTTAGGGTTAGGTTTACGTCTTAGGGACAAGACAGATCTAATCTGCCAGCGTTGATAAGGGCACACCCAAGGCCTGAATTGAGGCCAGGAGTCAAGGGGCTCCTCTTGGCATGGGCGTTTCGCCTAGAGGGGCAAAGATGGCGGGAATGGACTCAGGGGAACATGCTGGTTTCTACCTCTCTGATGGTATTAGGTAGCATCGAATGAAACAGATTCCTCTTGCCTGAAAGCCTGAGTCCGAGGGTGGGTCTGATATTCCCTCTAATTGGAGGAATTAGGTGGACGACCTCTGACCCAGGTCTAAGAACCCATCCTAGGGTTAGGAACATGTCGTGGGATAATGACAGGTCCGATAATACAGTGCAGATCTAAGCTCCAGGACGGCTGTTTAGGGCATTACTCTGGTGTCCGGGTAGACTCTGGTATTGTAGTCAGGGGGTCCTCCGAAAGTGTGGGTGCCTTTAGTGTGCATGGAGATTTCTCCCTCAATGAGGATTCTGCACAGTGCCAAATGGCACAGTTTTTTTGTGTGTGGTAACCAGTGTCCTGTGAGTTGAATAAAGGATCCACAATCTGGATGGTGAGGGAGCCAGACATCTGGGGATGGATGAATGAATACCCAAACTAAGGTTAGGGTTAGGTCGGAGGGGCATGTAATCCCCGGTCTACCGGCCCTGCTGTGGTCTCTTCCTATGTCTCAGTTGAAGATGTGTGTCTGAAGGATTCTTAGACGCCTGGATCGTGGTCCTAAGATTCGCCTAAGGTGGGGGTGGTTGCGGGATGCATGCAGGTGTCACGCTGTGTGTGTTAAGCATACTACTAAATGTCATGGCTTCCTCCAGCGATCCAATGAAATTATGCAATGCACTTAAGGGGTCCCTTCTGATGGGTTTCTCGATCATTCCTCTGATTTCAGAAATCTGATCACCCAAACTAGGGTTAGGGTTAGGGTTAGGGTTATGTCTTAGCCATAAAGCATGTGAAATCTGCCAGCACAGATAAGGGCTCAAAGAAGGCCTGAATTGAGGCCAGGAGTCATGAGGATCCTCAGGCCTTGTGCATTTTGCCTGGAGAGGCAAAGATGGTAGGGATGGCCCAAGGGGAGCATGCTGATTTCTACCCCTCTGAGGGAATTAGATATCACCAAATGAAATGGTTTCCTCCTGAATGAGAGGTTGTTTCCTGCAGTCAGTGTGATGCTCCCAACAATGGGATGACTTGGGTGCAGACCTTTAGGGTCCAGAGCCTGAAAGCGCAACCTAGGTTTAGGGTTCAGTTCTGGGAGCATGGTATATCCGATGCGCCAGTGCAAGGGCAGGCTTTCCAGAGGACTGAATTGAGGGCATTGTTCTGGAAGCACGTCTGATTTCTGGATTTTGTTCAGGGGGTACTCCAAAGTGGGAGAGGCGAGGGCGGGCATGCAGGATTCTCCTGCTCGAAGGTTACTGCACAGTGGCAAATGGAACACTTTCCACGTTGGTGGCAGTCAGAGTCCTGTGTTGTGAATAAGGGCTCCCCAATCTGGATGGCTATGGGGCCAGACCTATGGGATGGAAGCCCAAATACCCAACCTAGGGTTAGGGTTAGTTCCTAGAGGTATGTTATCCCCGCTCTGCTGATATTGCGGTGCTCTCACACTCTTGCTGAGTTGAGGGTGCGTGCCTGCAGGAATGTTAGAGGCCTGGATCATGGTCCTAGGGGCCATCTAACCTGGGGGTGGCCCAAGGGATTCATGCTG
The DNA here is from genome assembly GCA_003697995.1 of Taxidea taxus jeffersonii. NCBI lineage: Eukaryota > Metazoa > Chordata > Mammalia > Carnivora > Mustelidae > Taxidea > Taxidea taxus. The sequence continues at coordinate 79,442 of ML106926.1, forward strand.
GTTTGTATCGCTCTTGGGGTTAACCAAACTTCTTAATGTCATGTGTTCCTCCTGGGATCAGAGGAAAGTTTGCCGTGCAGGTTACGGGTCCCCCATCTAAAGGGTTTCTGGACAATTCCTCCAATTTCAGAAGCCTGATCACCCAACCTTGGCACAGGGTTAGGGGTAGCGTTAGGGTTAGGGTTTGGGTTAGGGTTAGGGTTACGTCTTAGGGAAAAGGAAGATTAAAACTGCCAGCCTAGATAAGGGCCCATTCAAAGCCTAAATTGAGGCTGGGATCAGGAGGCTCCTCCGGCTCTGGGCTTTTGGCCCAGAGAATAAGTGGTCCCTGATATGGATGGCTAAGAGCCTGGCCAATGGGGAAGGAAACCAAATATACAACCTAGGGTGAGGGTTAGGTCCTATGGGCATGATATCCCCGCTCTCCTGATAATGATATGCTCTCCCATTATGGCTGAGTTGCGGATGTGTGCCAGCAGGATCGCTAGACACCTTGATCGCGGACCTGAGGGTCACCCAAACTCGGGGTGGCCCACAGGATGCATGCAGGTGTGTCTCGGTCTGTGGGTTAACCATATTTCTAAATTTGATGTGTTCCTCATGGGACAGAGGAAATTTTCTGGTGCAGGACAGGCGCCCCTCATTGATGAGTTTCTGGACATTCCTCTGATACAAGAAGCCTGATCACACAACCTAGTCATAGGGGTAGGGATAGGGATAGGGATTGGGTTTGGGTTAGGGTTAGGGTTATGTTTTAGGGACAAGGCAGACCAAATCTGCCAGTGTAGATAAGGGCTCACCTAAGGCTAGAATTTAGGCCGGGAGTCAGGAGGCTTCTCTGGTCCTGGCCTTTTGGCCTGAAGGGGCAAAGTTGGCGGGTGGGCCCGAGGGGAGCATGCTGGTTTCTCCCGCTCTGAGAGTATTAGATAGTATCGAATGAAAGTGTTTCCTCTTGGCTGAGAGACTGAGGTCTAGGGTGAGTCTGATGTTCTCTTCAATGGGAGGAAAGAGGTGGCAGACCGCTGACCCTGGCCTAAGCACCCAACCTCGAGTTAGGCATTTGTCGTGGTCTAATGGCAGGCCCAATGGGTGAGTGCAGATATAAGATCCTGGAGCGCTGTTTAGGGGAATACTCTCGTGTCAAGGCAGGATCTGCTATTGTGGTCCGTGGGTCCTCTGAAGGTGTGGGTGCCTTTACGGTGCATGGAAGTTTCCCAATCAATGAGGATTCAGCACACGGCCAATTGGCATTCTTTCCTTGTGTGTGGCAACCAGAGTCCTCTGAGTTCAATGATAAATCCCCAGTCTGGAGGGAGAGGGTGCCAGAACTCCGGAGATGGATGCATGAACACCCAACCTAGGGTTAGGGTTAGGTCCTAGGGGCATGGCATCCCTGGTC